>CACSLK010003174.1:3835748-3849879 GCA_902706635.1 Striga hermonthica
CGAACCCGGACCGGCCTGCCGGTTTTTTTTGGATCGAAGGAGGCCCGGGACCGGCCCTCCACAAGGCCGGTTCCGGTTCGAAAACCGGATTTTCCGGGCCGGTCCGGGCCGGGTTCGGTCTGGGTTCGGGCCGGTTCGGCGGGCCGGGTCAACCCGTGGCCATGTCTACTATGAATATGTGATTTTTACATTGAATTAATCGACTGGACCCATTCAGTGCGAATCTACACTTTGTAATGGGGGGCAATTGCCCCCCTCAAACTTTAACTTCTTTTACTTTTGATATTAAAAATAATAAATTTGCACCCTTTTCTTTTTCTTTGAATTTATTTTTGCACCCCCAGATTTTTTATTTTCAAACATCACTCACCATATCAACTTGTTCACAATTATCAATTAACAATTCAACACTTCTTTATATAAATTCTATCGTTTGGAAAAAAAAATAATTCAACACTTCTTTTATTTTACAAATATTTTTGTATATTTTCATTATACATTTTTAATTGACCCATATAAAAGACATCAACTTTTTTATTGTCCAAGCTAGAGCTGATATTTTTTTAACGAAACCGGAACCCGAACTGAATCGAACCGAACTATGAGAAATAAACTGAACCGAACGAACTTATGTGTAACGGTAACCGAAAATCGGTTACCGAAATGTTATCAGTTGATATCGGTTCTGAACCTATTATGTCGTGTCTTTTGCCCCCTCTGAACTAATTTTCTGGTTTCGCCCTGGACCCATTGGATATATATTGGTTAATGTGTAAATACACTTCAGAGTCTATGAATAGCCCCACTTTGAAAATCAAACTGTATTAGGCATTTTTGCTCAATCCTCGAACTCGTGGAAGGATGGCGTCGGCCCGGCCCATTGCCTCATGTTCTCCGTCCGACCGTTGGAGCCCCTAGGCCTGCCGCTTTTCCTCTCAGAGTCCAGATGGCGTCTCCACAGTCCGGCCATGCACGGACGTGTGGTGTAGCCCCCTATCGGGCTTCGGTGTTGGGCTCCACGGGTATGCTGTGTCGAGCCGGTTCCCTAGGTGTCTTCTCCCGGTCGATTATCTAGAACGCGTAAATCTTGGCTGAGGTTTCCTCCTTGCCAGATCTGACTAGCCACTTCCTTGGAGTTTTTAGGGTTGGATCCTTCCTCTTCTGCTCCATATGCTCTCGGTTTAGGGGTTTCGGTGGTTTTGGGACATTGGTTCGTCTACTGGCTTTGTTCGTCGCTGCTGAGTGCTCGCGTGTAGTTTGGGAGGTGTTATTCTATTATAGTGTAGGTCTGTGTGTGTGTGTGTTTTTTTTTTTTTTAGTAGTGTAGGTGTGTTTATCCACTCGTGAGAGTTTTTTTTTTTAGTAGTGTAGATGTGTTTATCCACTCGTGAGAGTTTGTTATTCTCCTTGTAGGAGTTTGTGTTAGCTATTCTCTTTTGTGGGAGCGTTAGATTTTGTTTTGATAGGATGGAGTTCCCAGCCGGTCGGGTTCAGCTTCATTAAGCGTTGCCGGGGGGGCATGGACCTTATTCCTTTGGTTAGTGTTGTTCGTCTAGGGTGCCCTGTTGGCATACCTCCTGAGTTCGCCTTCTAGGTGAATTCATTGGGCTAGTTAGCCTCCCGTGTCACTCATTGTAAATTCTCCGTTTGAGGTATAAAATCTATCGTTTCAAAATAAATAAATAAATAAATAGAATCCCGAAGGATTTTGTATCAAAGGATTTTAAAATTATTAGATTTCGAATTCATTACCTTGAATTTCTTTGTTTGGGTTAAGGTGAATTTGTGGAAAGAGTTTCAAATCCATGAATTTCAAATTCATTGTTTGGCAAACCATAAGAACATTTTTAACAAAATAACATAAAAAATAAATCAATTTCTCAAACTTCATTATTAGAGCAACTTTAATGGTAAGGTTTTATAAACCTTACTTTTTACCTTTCCAATATTCCATATCATCAAAACTTCATTTTTACTCCTACATCCATAAATCCCAAATAACAATAAACCTCATAAACCTCATTTTGATGGGTCCCGCATGTTCCCCACTTACTTTTTAATTAAAATTACACTCCTATATTTTACTAAAATTTAAAACTAACTTCATGTTTACTTTTATTTAATCTAAATGTTTCATATATTTACCATAAAAACATATAAAAAGTATTATAATTATCAATTATATATAATTACTTTGCATTATTTATTAATTATAGGGTGTTTATTACATACCGATGTAAAATTTTGCTTAAAAAAGTATATAATATATTTAAATTATGTTTCATATAATTATGTATATACAATTATCTTTCATGTAAGTTTTGTAAATTTAAATACTTAATAGAAAAAAAAGAATTATATTTATGAGTTTGAAATTTAAGTACTTGTAGTTTTAAATCATGTGGAGTATAAGATTTTTAAGTTTCCGACTGCTATCGAAAAATGAGAATAATATGAAATATAAAACTTTCAGTTTTTGTTTTTACAATTGAAAAATTAAGGACAATTTTCGGATATGTACATGCAAGTGCAAGGAAAAAATAAAAATAAATAAAAAAACAAAGTAAAAAGTAAGATGTAAAATGTGAGACTTAATTTTCTCCCACTTACCCATTGCTTGTTATTATTTTATTATTTAAATGAGGTTTACATAAGGTTTATACTGTCAAAGCTGTGTTGAATTTACAAACTTCAACGTTGTGCCTTATAGTGGTAAAACCTTGAAAAGGAGGTTTGTAAACTTCACGAAACACTATCGTTAAAGATGCTCTTAGTACATATTTTCAAGATAATCTGTATATATATATAAAGAGAATAACCATATACCAAAAATAGTAAGCAAAAAATTTGGGCAAAATTAAATTCATGCTAATTCAAGATTTTTTTTTTCAATTTTGTATTTTCTTTTAACAACAAAATTGAACAGCATTTAATGCTACCATCAACATTGGGTATTGTTCAATTCAAATTCAAAAATTGCGACTGTGAATATTTTCCAACGTTTTGGACCGATTTTTCCAACCATTTTTGTGATGGATTTTCCAACTATTCTTTAAATTAAGGATTTTATTCAACTTCAAATTTCAGAATATCGACTTCAAAATCTGGTGCATATCAAATTGTATATATGCATGTCAAAATTCAAAAACACAAATACACACCGAAGATTCATAATTGATTTTGAATTTGAATCATTTATGAATATTATATATACTTTTAAACATATTCTTTAGGCATTATTTTTCACATTCTATAGATAATGTTCTATATATAAAAATGTTAAAATTTAAATGTGCTTAAACATGTTTTGGTTACAAAATAGTTTAGAATTTTTTTAGGTGAATTCACATTTTTTAAGAATAATATATAATATTTTAGATAATCTTATATATGCTATATAATATTTTAGGTATTTTTAATATTTTGAACATACATGTTTTATGTTATATTAGACAAGATAATTTTATATGGTAAATTATATCACATGGTAACTCTATTTCTTTAATTTATAATTATTATTTAATATTGTATATATAAAAAAGTGAACAAAATAAAGATGATCGATATATAACATATAAAGTACAAAGAAAATCATTAGCTTTGTGTAGAAAATACTTTCTAGCAAATAAAACACTCATCACAACTTACCACATTAGTCAGATTTCTATAATAATCAACATATAGAAAACCTGTAATGGTAGTATAATACAAATTTGGGCTTAGGAATTTGAAATTCAAATCTTCAATATAAATTTGGGAAATTTTTATTTATACTCCATGATTGATTTGGAAAAAAATTATAATTTTATCATGAGACAACTTTTATTTGCATTTTTACCAATTTACGCCAATTAACTATAAAATATACACCAAATAAAGTGTAACCGCCTTCCCCAAATTATTGGATACTAGTATTCTACCTGTGCATTTGCACAAATGTAAATAAAATATTGTAAGTTATTTGCACTACAAAATAAATGTTATATTCCAACGGAAAATCCTATGGTAATATATTCCAATGGAAATTCCAACGGATATTCCAATGGAATAGCTTCCGTTGGAATAGTTCCAACAGAAATTCCAACGAAAATATTCCGTTGGAATGTGTTTTTCATTGGAATTTTAGATGGAATTTAATGATTCCAACGACTATAATTTCAACGGCTTTTTAACGTAGGAATTTCCGTTGGAATATGCAAATTCCGTTGGAATTTTTTTTTCCACCCCCGTTGGAAAATCCACCGTTGAAATCGTCAAAATCCACCGTTGAAAATTCCAATGGAAAACCCATTCCAACGGAATATTTTCGTTGGAATTTCCGTTGGAATCAATTGAAAAATTCCAACGGAAATAATAGTATTGAAATATCCGTTGGAATTGCCGTTGGAATAATTATTTGAAATATATTTCTGTTGGAATTTTATCATTTTTTTGTAGTGTTGTATGCATATAATGATTAATTATTTTTCTTTCACGTTTTTGCAGCTAAATTTACAATAAAAGGAGTTGATTTTTTTTTAAATTGCATTTATTAGATTAGATGTAACGTATATTTTGGTATGTATTTTTTTTTTTTAAATTATTTATAATTTATTTAGGAGTTTCATATACTTTTTTTATTTTCCAAAAAAAATAATTTACATGTAACCACAATAATAATATCTAATCACATTATACAGTAACACATTATATGTTTAACTGTCAGTAATCAAAAGTTGAAAATGATTTTTGTATTTTAAATTGATTAGTGTATTGATTATCTATTAATTAGGTTAAATAAATAAAAAGTAACGGTTTTTGGGGGCAAAATGTAAAAGTGCCACCTAGATATAATTTAAGAGGTTTTCTTAAATGTAGAAGAGCTAGTAATTATATATATATAGATTTTCAGTCACCAAATAAAGTGTAACCGTCTCCCCTTAAGTACATATAGTTGGTTCTCATGGTTTTTGAATAAGCAGTATATAGTCTGTATATATTCTGTATATAACCTAATTTTTTATTTAGATAACATTTTTATCTAACTACAATTGTGATATTTGAGTTTGTATTCAGTATATAACCTATCATATACATATCATAAATTGGTCATAATTATTGTTTTAATAAATTATTTTAATATATGTAGAGTATATGATAGACAAATGAAGTACATGCCGGATGGTAAACAAACAAAGCAGGAGCAACGAAAACATATACTTCCTACACACACAACATATATCGCCGATTGTGTTAAGGGAACAAATATTGAAAAATATATTGTATATAAACGCAACATATCTCACGACATAAATAAATCAAACGAAAAAATTCTCAAAAAATTCACTTAGTGTTTTGTGTGGTTTTAGGTTGGTTCTAGGTTACCGTATGTCTACGGCAATTTAGTCGTTTTATTCGACCGTTGGCTGTTTATTCGACTAAGTGACTACTTTCTATTATTATTTATTTTGTAAATATATTTGGTATTTTTTTCTATCATTTCAATAATAATAATAATAATAATAATAATAATAATTATAATAATAATAATAATAATAATAATAATAATAATAATAATAATAATAATAATAATAATAAACTTGTTTTACGTTTGGCTCATCCACCATTTATAACGCACTTCTACTTTAATACACTTTCAACTCCTCCATTTATGTCAGACGTATGTATGTAAATAATACGCTAGTTATGTTTGTGGTCCTACCCAGCTCGATTTCGGATTAGTCGGTTCTTCTGTGAATTCGGAAACCGGAAGGTCCCAGTACCAAAAAAAATAATAGGCTAGTTATGTGCCCATATTGTGTTGTGTGTGTATAAGAGCCGAAAAAAGCCAAGCCCACATATTGGTTCCTTCCTTAAACCACCACCTAAACCTCTGCCACTTGTGATCAAGAATTTGTTACACAGAAACCCTTGAAATTTGTTGCATCTTTTCAGTATTCATTGTTCTTATTTCATCTATTTTCTCTCCATTTTCACCAAATGGGTTCTTGATTTTAGCCTCCTCCATCGATTATACGCACGCGCATGTGT
This sequence comes from Striga hermonthica, assembly GCA_902706635.1. Lineage (NCBI taxonomy): Eukaryota > Viridiplantae > Streptophyta > Magnoliopsida > Lamiales > Orobanchaceae > Striga > Striga hermonthica. Next base: position 3,841,779 of record CACSLK010003174.1, read on the forward strand.
TGAGATAATCAGCCCTGATTTTTACACGGAGATCACGGGAATCTGATAAACTGAACGGAAAACCTATCCGTTTCTCGACTGATCTCGATAGTTTTATAAAGATACATTACTGGGTTTTTCGCCGAAGAGAAACATAAGAAAGATCTTAGAGCTAAAGACTGAATTTTTGTTTGGATTGTGTTTTTGGGTCCTTCGGTCTCTTCAAAATTGTTTATTTTTCAGCCTTTTTTTGTGTTGTTCTGTCGATTTTAATGGCAGCTTGTTCCGAGGTTTTTGGTGAGGTCGCAGGTTTGGAGATGAATTCTCCAGCAGCTGTTGTTGAGCCTTCATCACCAAAAGACAGTGGACCTGATAGTGAAAAAGGGGTGGGGAAAAGTGAAAATTCTTATTCTGGGATGTCTGAGGAATCTCGTCGTGATGCTAATGGGGTTAAGGGCTCTGATTTGGACTCGAATGCCGATTCGAAATCGGAATTCAAAGTGAAGGATATTGTTGACATGCTGAACAAACTCAAACTGAATCCCCGGGCTAAGGAGTTCTTTCCTTCCTCTTATTATTATGGTCAAATGGGCGCTTATAGTGTCGTGTTCTCCAATAAAAATTTGGGAAATGATGGTTTCGCAAATAATCGGAGGGTATACATGCGATTATCCCCCTCGTACATTTTGAAACATGCCATTCTATTGATTGATTAGTTTCTATGTGGTTGATGATGATTTACTAATTCCCATCTTTTTGATTGATTTGTTTATGGGTCATTTCAATGATATTCTTGCTTATACATCTTTTAGCATAAACTTCAAACTTGTGTTTGAAAGATGAATGCTAGAACCTAACCCTCTAATAGTCACTATATTGATATATTATGGACATGTTTGCATTGTCTTGACTGATATTATATATTATGGACTAGTTTGTTTTTGATTCTGGAACTTGGAAATATTGTTCTTTTAGTTAATCCACATACTGAAACTAGCATCTCTGAACCAGATGTGGGAATAAAAATGGGTCTTAGTAGTTTACCTATACTTTATTCCAGGTGCAAGATTGAGTTTGATTTGTACTTGCAGTGTTAATTTCTTATTTAGAGTGTCATAGCATGATGAGTGACTGTTTTTGTCAAACCTTGGGACGAATCAATTATTTTCGATTAGCCAATTTGAGAAATTAAGTTTTGCAATTTTTTTCGTGACAGTCTAAATTGTTATTTGTTGGGTAGACAGCTTCCACTCTCTGGTTCTTCATGAAGTATTGTTTATGCGTATTGCTGAATATGAAACTAACATGCGTATTTGTATCAGAAAGTCATTTGCAACGTCCTAGTTGTGAAATTTGGACTTTTTCACTTTTGTTCACATAAGTGGATCAATTTGGCTTGGAGATGTAGAGACTGTCCTTCGGTTACAAGTAATACATACTTTAGGTTAATGTTCACATTAAGCTTATGTGAGCCAGTGGTTAACTGTAATGATGATTATAGGGTCAGTACATATGTATGCGTACTATGTATTAAAACACACAAGCATGACCTTTGTTATCAGTTGCTAATGAATTTGCAATCGAACAACTCTTATTATTTATACCTTTATACGTATGAGTTAGTTCATTTGTTATACATCATGCATCCCCCATGTAGTCTCTTCTGTTATATGGAGTTATGCCTGTCTTTATAATCTTAATTTATCTATTGAAAGTGAGTTTGTTACTGACAATGGAACATTTCTTTTTCCTATTAATTGATTTTTCTTTTTTCTTTTTCCTGGTTCTGCACCCATATTTTGTGATTTTGCCAGAGAAAAAGTTATAACAACTCAAGCAAGAAGAAAACGAGTAGCAAATCTTCCAGAGCTCAAAGGGAAGCCAGCATCAGGCGAACTGTCTATGTTTCTGACATTGATCACAATGTAAGGATGAAATTGATTAGCTATATGTAATGTAATTGTTTTAACGAGTTTGTTCAGGATTCTAACTGACGAGTTCTCTTACCTCTGAAACTAAAGATCACCGAAGAGCGGCTTGCTGCCTTATTCATCAGTTGTGGGCAGGTAAGTTATTCTGCTCAAGAACATTTATCTGAATATTTTTTTGCTGCATTCTTATTGATGGATTCTCCACCTCGTCTTCATATTATTAAATAAAATTATATTGTGATTGTGTTCAGTGTTTTAAACTTGATAAGGTAGTACAAATAGCATCATATGTGGATTATGCATGAATTTTCTGTAATAACTTGACCCGCTACCAATGAAGGATGTTAGTACTCGTCATTTTAGAATATAAGCCAGTCTTGTTTTGTACCAACAGACTACTATGACTATTATTCCTGTATGCAGTTTCTTTTTTTGTGACTCGGGTTTCATTTGTACTATTTAGCTACCTCTCCTTAACAGACACGATTTTGTTGCTCCAGACGTGTATATCATGTACAGCTATTAGTTTCTGCCCAACAGAAAAAGTAACAAAATAACTGAGGATGATGGTATTCTTCCCTATAAGTTAGTCCTATCTGTATGTAGGAATACATTCAATTTCTGTACTTTTGAGGAAAATATCACGTCACCTTATGTGCTTTCACGCGTATCAAATTATCCGTCACTATGTTACAAAAGTTGTGATCTTTTATTCATCATTTGTCATATGTCAAACATGCTGCATGCATGTCATTTTTTTTTCTTTTATCCTTTTTTTATCTTTCGTCTGTATGTATTTTGCAGGTTGTTGATTGCCGAGTTTGTGGTGACCCGCATTCCCGCCTCCGCTTTGCTTTTGTGGAATTTTCTGACGAACGTGAGCTTTATCCCATTTTCTTCTCTCTTTCTTGGGGTTCGGTAAGATCGTTTATGTGATATCTTACTGTGTATTTCCTTATTTTAATTATGTGAACAGATTCAGCTAAGGCTGCTCTTACCCTTACTGGGACACTGTTGGGTTTCTCTCCTATTAAGGTTTTGCCTTCCAAAACTGCCATTCTTCCTGTGAACCCTACATTCCTCCCAAGGGTAAGACGAGTATTTTTTTCATCATTCCTATTTCTGTCAAAAACTAATCGTACATTTACACTACTTTGCTTAACGTTGATTCTATGAACGATTTTCATGTCCAGTCAGAGGATGAACGTGAGATGTGTGCCAGAACAGTGTACTGTACAAATATTGATAAGAAGGTTGTTAACTTTTTTGTTTCTTTCAAGGCCAGTCCTTAATTTTAAATGATGAATATATGCCAAAGTGATTTTGAAATATGTTAATATATGTCATTCTAAACAGGTCTCTCAAGGTGACGTGAAAAGTTTTTTCGAAACGAGATGTGGCGAGGTACGTGCATTGAAGTTAAAAATCACCGTCTTTTTTTTTTCTTTTTTTTTTTCCTTGTGAAAGTGGTTTTGCTGAATATTTATATTGATTTAGGTTTCTCAATTGAGGCTGTTGGGAGATCACATGCACTCGACACGAATTGCTTTTGTTGAATTCGTCATGGTATGTAACACTTAATCAATTTTTATTTTTATTTTTTCTATACGAAATCAAATTCTTAGAGAAATCGAGTAACTTGATAATACTATTAACAAATTTGCAGGCAGACAGTGCAATACTGGCTCTCAACTGTTGTGGTCAACTTCTGGGATCTCAGCATATCAGGTACATTTCGTCCATGTTATTATTGTCAGTTTTTTTTACTCGAGTCAATAAACATTTTTTATCTGATAGTGTTTGGAAAACATTCTGTAGGGTGAGTCCTTCAAAGACACCAGTGAGGCCGCTGGGTCCTCAGAGTCCCGGAATGCAGTAACTATGCTGAATTGGGAAAAAAAAAAACAAGTGGAGACGAAAATTATAACTATGTTCCGGTTTTTCCGATTTTTTCGAGTTTCTTTCTGGGATTTGTCTCAAGATTTGGGTAACTTTTACTATGATTAATTTTATTATGCTGCGCTGAAGATTTAGTACAACAAAGTGGTGCTAAGAACATTCTCTGTAGCATTCATTTCTGTTTGGTGTAATTTAAAGGGCCATAACTTGATCTTTTTCACTCTATATGGCTCATCCAGTTCTTCAGCAAATGCATCATTTAGGATGGCAAAATGTGAGTTATTAATAGGCTAATTCATTGTTATTAAATTTATCTATCTCGCAATGTAATTATAATTTTTCAATAATTTATTTATTATTTTGGACCATCTTAAAGTTACTAACACTGATTATGTGAGCTAGACCAGACATTTTTTTTTTTTTTTTATTATTATTAATTTGACCTTAAAAACCAAAAAACATTTATAGTTTTAAGAATACAGATTATTTGAGACAGATTACCGGTTTCCAGTTAGGGTTTTCTCCTTTTGGGAGCTTGCTGTCAATTTCCGGTTTCCGGTGAATTTTCATCTCGCGTTTTTCCTTTTCCTGATCTCCTCTCCTCTGATCGCTCACCCTAATACCTTCTATTTCAACTCTCTTCATCCTCTGCTATATTTTCCTTTTCATTCCTTCAACTTTCTCGCGATGCAAGACGATCTTACCAATCGGCTGCAAAATTTTTCCCTCTCAAAAAAGGAGGAAAACATCACTAATCTAGATCCCTCTGATGTCAGACTCAGCGCCGATGAATGTAAATGCAGCTTATTCGGAAAAATAATCGGCGATCGAAAAGCACATCTATTTGGGCTCAAAAAAACCATGGCGTATATCTGGCAGCTCAAACACGCACTCACAGTTAGAGAAATCGAGCCAAATTTTTTCCAGTTCATCTTCGATTCAAAGGCAGAGAAAAATAAAGTTGCAGCAGGTAAAAACTGGTCCTTTGAAAATCAATACATCATCCTTAAGGAATGGCAAGACGACCTGGCTGCTGATCATGATTGCTTCAAAGAAATAGACCTCTGGGTCCAGGTTAACAACATCCCGCTTAACTGGCTTACCCCTGAAGTAGGATTAAAGATAGGCAAACTGTTCAAAAAGGTGAAGAATGTGACCATTAGCATGGGCACTGGTAATTGTGGAAGATATCTCAGATTGTTAGTTACTATTGATCTAAATGAGCCACTGATTCGCTGCACCAGTATCAAACTTGGCGATAAAGTCAGAAGAATCGATTTTCAATATGAAAAATTAATCAATCTGTGTTACTATTGCGGGAAAATTGGTCATCTTGATAGAACCTGCACTTCAAGATTAAAGGATATTGCAAATGGCTCGCTAACAGAAGGCCAATATGGTGAATGGTTAAAAGCTACTGAAGAAGTTTCTTCGCCCAGATCTAACAGATCCTCAGATACAGTGTCAACTCCTCAGGAAACCCACAATCCTCAAGACAACTCATCAACTGGATACCAGCAAGAGGCTAATACCAGCAACTCAAATATATCTCTCAAGGAGAAGGACAACACAATGGACACAACTCTGGTCACCAATTCACCAACCCAGTCTCCTATGACCAATGTACAACCAACAAACAAAGTCCTCCTGCTCAAATTTGAAAATAATGCCACATCCTATTGAAAGGAGCAGTTAATGGATTTCTCTCTGTCTGCACCACACCAATCAGTATTAGAAGAAAGACAAAATAGCATCAGCACCCAAGAAACTAAGAGGAAATGGTCCAGAAGGCAAACAAAAACAGCAAGTGCCAATTCTCCAAGCACTCCACAAAATCACCCTGTTGCCTTAGAAAGTGGAAAAAGGCACTGGCCAGCAGACACTGAGACCTCAAATCAGCAAGCAAACCCAGACTTCAAAGACAGCCCCAACAAGAATAAAAAAATGCTTGATTAAAAGGTGGTGGAAGCCAGCCTTAAGTGGCCCCAGGTGGATAAATGACAGCAATGGTGTGGAACTGTAGAGGTCTGGGTGGGCCCTCTACAGTTCCCCAACTCAAGGAATCATGGAGATCCCACCACCCAAATTTTGCTTTCTTATGTGAAACTAGAAAATCTAAAAAATTTATTACTACTGTTTGTAGGAACTTGGGTGTTGAAGATAGGTGGGTTACCTCTGATCCTATTAATAAAGGAGGAGGTTTACTTGTATTCTGGAATAAGGATGTAATCATCCATCAGCTAAAATGTCAATCCTTTTGTATTGAAGTGGAATTCAGTCTTTCTTCTAATCATGATAAATCCTGGTTCATTTTTGTCTATCTGAGCCCATACAGGAAAACCAGAATGGAGCAATGACATTACCTTAACTTTGCAAAAGACAGCTGGGGCAACAAATGGGTCATTGCAGGTGACTGGAATGACATTCTATGTAAAGGAGAAAAGAATGGAGGGAGACACAGAACTGAAGAAAGTTTCTGGGGCTTCAGAACCTGTTTAGCAAACTTGGGAGGGCAGGAAATTTATATGGAGGGCTACCCCTTTACTTGGGGAAATAACAGACCTGCTGAAGGGTACATTGAGGAGAAGCTAGACAGAATGGTGGCCTCATTGCAATGGCTTCAGTCTTATCTAGAGGCAAAGGTTGTCAATATTTTTAGAAGTGCCTCGGACCACAACCTCCTTCTTCTCTACACTGGCACTACTCAAGAGACCAAGAAAAAACTGTTTTGTTTTGATAAGAGGTGGCTCAAGAAGCCAGGCTTCAAAGAAGAAATCCAAAGAGCCTGGAACCAACAAACAAGTGGTTCTCCAATGTTCAGAGTTACTGAAAAAATTAAAGCTACTAGAGTAGCTCTCTTGAAGTGGAGCAGAACTTTTAAAACGAAAGCAGCAAAGACTATTGAGAAACTCACTACTGAGATGGATGGGCTGAGAGAACAAGAAGGAGAAAGAAATTGGGAGAGGTGGCACCTGCTCAAACAACATTTAAATGAGGCTTATCAAGATGAGGAGCTCTTCTGGAAACAAAAGTCCAGAGTGTTATGGCTCAAAGAAGGTGACAAGAACACAAAGTTCTTCCATGCATTTACTCTCCAAAGAAGGAAGCAAAATGCCATCACCAGAATAATCAGAGAGGACTAGTCAGTATGTTCCACCAGAGAAGAAATATCTGATTGCCTCACAGCTTCCTACAAAAAGCTATTCACATCTGAAGGATTTGCTGATTTTGGGATCATCCTCAGCCACATTCCTACCACCATTACTGTAGTTCAAAATGAGAATTTAGTGGCCCAAGTAACAGAAGAAGAGATAAAAAATGCCTTATTCAGCATGCACCCAGATAAAGCTCCTGGTTGGGATGGTATGACTCCTGCTTTCTTTGAAAATTGTTGGAGTATCATTAAAGGTGATCTGTGTGAAGCAGTTTTACATTTTTTCAATTCTGGACATTTGCTGAAAAATTGGAACCTCACTTTAATCACACTCATCCCTAAATGTCAATTGCCTATTGCTGTGGGGGACTACAGGCCTATAAGCCTATGTGAAGTAATTTACAAAGTTATTTCAAAAATTCTTGCTGAAAGATTGAAGCACTGTTTAACTTTATGCATCAGTAATACTCAAGCAGCTTTCATTCCTGATAGGCAGCTGCTTGACAATGTGATAATTGCGCAGAAAGTGTTTCACTTCCTTAATAGACATAGAAATGGTTCCAAAAGGTACATGGCCTTGAAACTGGATATGTCTAAAGCTTTTGACAGAATTGAATAGGCAAGTATTAGTAGTATTATGGAAAAAAATGGGGTTTCACTCAAATTTTATCAAGTGGATAATGGCATGTGTGACATCTTCCTCCTTTTCATTTAAGCTTAATGGTCACTCTGCTGGATATATCTTGGCCACAAGAGGAATCAGACAAGGGGATCCCATTTCCCCCTATCTGTTCATCCTGGTGTCAGAAAGTTTGTCTTGTTTAATTCAGCATGAAATAAATACTGGTGCTTACAAAGGGTTGAAAATATCAAAACAAGGCCCCACTCTCAGCCATCCGTTCTTTGCAGATGACTCATTACTTTTCTGTCAAGGCACTGCTGAATCTGCTAACCTTATTCTGGAAATGTTAGGAAAATACAAGAGTTTGACAGGTCAACAAGTTAACATGATTGTTGTAACCATTTTTGTTGCATTTTTCGCTATATTTTTGTTCTTCTTTTCCCCTCATTTTTCTTCATTGTAGGTTATTTCGTGAGTTTTTAGTTCGTTTTGTGTTTTATTATGTGTTTTGTTCTA
>CACSLK010003174.1:3888095-3899516 GCA_902706635.1 Striga hermonthica
GGAGGAGCCTTCACGCGTGAATTCCTCCGGCATGATCATGCCGTCCGGGTGGTCCCAGTTCCAAAACGGGATGGCGAAGGTTGGGTCGTCGATCAAATATCCCAGGATCCTCTCGTAGAAATAAAGGTACCATCTGTGCCAGGGTAAGAAGTGCCAGGAGTTGTGGATTTGGAGCCTCAAGTCTGGGGCCCCGCCCGTCTGAGGGTAGACCAGATTGCAGTAGGCGCAGTGGATTTTGGCCTGCTGCATGAAGCTCCGCGGGTCGTCGTCCGGTAAAGACTTCATGCGCGAAAGGGCTTCTTCGTACTTTGCAAAGTAGTCCTTCCCCGCAAGGTGGGCCGCGGGTCGGACACGCATTTTGGTGACGGGCGGGAGCTTGTAGTCGGTAGCGTCCGAGCAATTAGAGAGACAACAAGTTATGTCAAGTGGCTGTTTGGTGTTGAAGTTGGTGCCGGTGAAACATTTGGAGAGGTCCGGGGATGTGATGGGAGAGGCGAGGGCCGGGGGACCGCGGGAGAGAAGTTGGGCCGCAGCAGCACCAGATAGGCCACCGGCTCCGAGGAGTAAGTTTCGTCGGTCGATTTTTGCGAGGTCGGAAGAGGTTTCGGTGTCATCGTCAGCGGCTTTGCATGAGATGGCGAGGGGACGGGCTCGGGTGGCGGTTTTGGTCGGGAGATGAGGTGGGAACGGCGGCGGCTTGCCGGAGAGTGTGGTGGTGGACCAGGCCGAGAGAGCAAGAGAAACCATTTTGAATTTGGGTACTATTTGTTTGAGGTTGTGAATTAGTAAGTCATATGATGATATATATATATAGACTTTCCCGTGATTGTGATCACTGTTGGTGCGTGACCATTGTACGAGAAAGTTCATTGTAATGTCACAATCACCATCATGCATACGTCGTACTATTTAAACAAAACACGTGCTTATATAATAATCAACACGTGCTTAACACGTCGTACTATTCAAATAAATTGTAAATAATTGTTTTCTTTTTTTTGGTACAGGAACCTTCCGGTTTCCGGATCCACAGTGTAACTGACTAATCCGGAATTATGAGTTCATAATATTAGTTAAACGTGCTTAACACGTGCTCCTGATACTTTAGGATTGAATCTTTATTTTTGCAAGCTTTATAAAAAATCAGAGCCTAAAATATACGTTCTCTCTGAGTGTTACTAATACCATTACAACTTCAGCAAAATTATACTAAAATACGGGTTTACCCGGCCTTGCAAATCCCAAGTTTGTCTATGAAGAGCAAATCTAATTGTATTAATGTCTAGATTTGATTTCTTCTGAGCAATACTCATCGATAGGGCATCATCAGTTTTGATGACTTTATAAAAAATTATATTATTATTTATATTTAAAATGACATTAGTACAACTCCCGTGTATTATACAATTGTTTGTTAAAAAATTATTCATAAATTTTAAAATTAATAAAAAAATTATTTTAAATTTTATGTACATTTTTTTTACAGAAAATATATATTATTATATATTTTAGAAGATACTTATTAATTGTGCGACTTACATGTGTCATATTATAGTAATTTTTATGAAGATAAATATAATTTATTTTTTTATACATACAACATGAATGTTAAATTGAAGATCATGAATAGATGATTGATTTGATATATTATATATGTAAAATTAATAAAAAAATATAAAAGTTATTAACTTTTAAAAGACATTTATAATGCAATGATTATAATAAGAAATGATATCAAAATACAATTAATACATGTAACATGATCATAAATAATCAACATATTTATGGATAATTCGGACCTAATTATTTTTAGATTGAACGTAAATTAAAATTTATTCAAGCCTAATAACGAAGCATGTAATTTTGCCACATAAGATCCAAACAAATACGAGCCTACCACTTAGACTCCACACATTTTGAATTAATATATAAGAGGGAGATTAGTTAGTTGCTGGATATATTATAATCAATTTTCTAAGACATATTATATAATGTGTTTGAATAATTTTATTATATAATTTTATTATTTTTCAATTAGTGGAGTTAAATAATTTAATTTGTATTATAAAGATAAATATAATTATTATTTAATTTATATATATATATATATAAATATAATATGAATGTCAAATACTCATCAAGAAATGATAATTAAGTTGATATATAATATATGAAAACTGACAAAAAGTTCAAATATTGCATGGATAGCAATTAGGGGTGGGCGCGGTCGGGGACGGTCCGAGATTTGACCTATACTGTACCTGTCCCGTCTTTTTTAACCGGTCTGGGAACAGTCCGGGATGAAACACCGTCCCAAATGGATCGGTATCAATCGGGATCGGGACAAAACGGTACGGAATCGGGACAAAAAGAATCAAAAAAAAAAAAAAAGCCTCAACCAAATATTTATTCCATTAAAACAAGCAGTTGAACTGAAGTTGTTTGTGAATATAAAGAACTACTGTAGGAGTTTTTAGCTGAGTTGTTTTTGTTCGGTGAACTTGATGTGTGTATCGGTTAGTGACTTTGAAAAATCCGAATTATTTGGTTGTGTTGCAATTGTTGCGTAGAAAATATATAAATATCAACATACAGTAAAAGTTCAGAACAAACTTACATACACATGTTGTGTGCAGCCTTTTTTCTAACTTCTGACTTGATATTTTTGTACATAAAGGCTGAACAGCCTGAAGCTTACTAATTATTTACTATAGTATTTATATTAATATAATTACAATGTATTATATATATACAATGTATTTTATATATATATATATATATATATAATATTTTGTACAAACTAATTAAACGGGACAAACGGGACGGTTCGTGGCAAAAATAATAAAAACTGATACCGACATTGTTTAAAACGGTTCAGGACCGGGAACGGTATGAAAATAATGAAAACCGTTTGGAACCTTGTTTTTCGGAACGGGACCATTTCGGTCTGGTTCGGTATCGGGAAATTCGGTTTTTTTTGCCCACCCCTAATAGCAATCTAGTTTCGAATCACACAAATAAATAAATAAATAAATAAAAAATAAAAATCTTAATATAGGACAAAGCGTTCAAATTGAAATATGAAGTTGATACTTCGAAAAAATGCATCTCATTAACAATAATGACATATTTTGTGGTAGTGGCAATTAAGAAAATAACGAAAAATAGAGAAAAAAAATAAAGTTTCGAATTTGTTTAAAACGAAAAAAATTAATTAGATAAGTATTGACTAGTCGTTGGAGTCCATGATGGATAGGTGAGGCTGCTGCCAGCACGTGGTTCTAGTACAACATACAAAAAGAAAAAAAAAAATCAAATTTTTTCTCGCGTGGGATAAAAACAAAATAAATATTCACATTTTTCTTGTGTTGGATCTAGACATGACTAGGTGCTGGTTCCCGGCTCGGCCCGGCCCGGCCCGCCGGGCTAACAGTCCTGGATTGGGTGAACCGGAACCGGCCCGGTCAGAATGAAAGGTCGGTTCGACGAACCGGCCATGTATCGACGGGTCACAAAATCGTCGTTTTTCAGTTGGGTCCGGGCCAGTCCGCCGGTTCCCGATTTTTTTTTTAAAAAAAATTTATGTATATATTTATATTTATATTAAATACATGCTATTTTTTAATGTATGTATATATATGTATTTATACTTGACATTAAGAATTAAATTACAATATGTATTTGTAATTTGAAATCAAAGTCAATGTAGTTCTTTTATAAAACGTCTCGAATTACTTGCATTTATTTTTTAGATTTGTGCTTACAAATTTGTTCACAAATCACTGGAAGTTTGGAACTAATGAATAGGGGATGAAATTAATGGGAAGTGTTGGCGACTCGAACGTGAGCTTAACATTACGTTATTTTGCAATCATTTCGTTGAACCTGAGTAAGAATAATATGATAAGTACTTATATATAAGAGTTCTATTGTTTTTGCTATCGCAGGCGTAATTTATATTTCAAATCATAATACATAATAAAGACTATTGACATCACATCACAGTCGTACTTGTCGTTAATGTTTCAACATCAACTTCATTTCGGAAAATGATATCTTGTCAATATTCTTCATTATGTATTATGATTCGAACTATAAATTTCGTCTGCAATACCACAAACAACAGAACGCTTATATATACTTACTTATCATCTGCAGTCTAACTCAATTTCGACGAATGATTGCAAAATAACGCAATGTTAAGCTCACGTTCGAGTCGTCAGCACATCACATTAATTTTATCCCACTATCCATTAGTTTCAAACTTCCAGTGATTTGTGACAAATAAAATGTACTTTTATTGTACGTCACATATGGACTTGAACTTAATTGACATCTACTAAATATCCGAGGATATAGTCAATTAAGGTGCCTATGTATCCCTCATATTGGGAATCAAAGTCCACGTAGTTCTATTACAAAACGTTTTGAATATTATTGCTCAATTGTACGCATATAAGAGGGTTGGAATCAACATTTTTTTTTTCCGGTTTGCTTATTAGTATCAAATTACAGAGAATAAGATGAGGGATGAATCGATTATCATGCGAATAAATGGACAGTTGAACACGAAGGAGGAAGCCATTCAAATTTCTCAGTGCTGATGTCACTAGACGCTTTCAAAGAGGACGATAATCTTATATTGCAGGGCTTCAGCGGCTGAAGTCCTGCAATATAAGCTTATCGTCCTCTTCGAAAACGCCTAGTGACATCAGTACCGATAAAGTTTTAGTGGCTTCATCGTTCTTGTTCAAGTTTTCATTTATTCGAGCGTAACCGATTCAGCATTTGTGTTATTCTTTTTAATTTGAAACTACTTTTAAACTTTGATACAAGATGATGCCTTTGTCCGAAAAGAGTTAGTTTATCAGTATGTTGAGTTTCACCAGCCTCATAATACAATCCGACTGCAATACACAGCCTCGAGAAATACCGTCGTTCTTTTTGCTAGTGGCCTACAACACGTTACTGAATGGAACTTGTCCATGTTATCATCTTTGTCGTACAATATATTTATACCATCATCACACAACAATTGTGTAGTGATAGTATAAACATCTTGTGCAACAAAGATGATAACAAGGACACCTTCCATTAAATAACGTGTTTTTATGACACTACAAAAAAAAAATGGCGATATTACTCGAGACTGTGTATTGAAGTCGGATCGCATTATGAAGCTGATGAACCCCAACACACTGAGAAATTAACTTATGTAAGGTTTTCGAAGGTGGATAAAAGGTTTCCTAAGTAATTATATTTAAAAATGGACTTGAGTGTAATTGACATTTAATAAATATCTGAGGACGGATGATATAGTCAATTAAGGTGCCTACGTTTCCCTAGTATGAGGAATCAAAGTCCACGTAGTTCTTTTCGTGTGTGACTATTGTGATTTTTTTAATAATTGATTGCAAAGTTACCAGTATATTATTTTGCATTAATTTAACAGACATTGACTCAGAATTCTGTTTGTTGTGTTTTTGTCGTTATTTTCGTGTGTTTTGTGTGCTTTATTTTATGGTTTTAGGCTCGTTTTAGTGTCGACCGGTCCATTTTATCGTGTTTTGTGCATTTTTGTTATTGTATAGTGTTTTCGTATTTTTGCGCGTTTTCTCTTTTGTTTTGGTGTTGAATAGGTCCAATGTGTCGAGAACGAGGAGACGAGCCGTCCAACCCGGAAAATCCGACCAAGCCATACCGGGACGAAGAGAATTCAATGAGGAGAATTTTGGTCCAAGTTTCGTGCGAATCGGAGTTGTGTGCGAGAAGTTAGAGCGAAACGAAGTCGCACATAACCGGTACCAAGCCATGGTAGCCCAGCCCGCGAATCATCTTACGCGCCCACGAACAGGCGCCATCCGGCGAGTTCAGCACCGCTGCCTGCGAATTTCCCTCTCGCGCCCGCGAAATAGGCTCACCCCGCAAGTCCACGCGCCTGCCAGCTGCCTCTTGCCCGCGAGTTTTGCCCCTCGCGCCCGCGAATCCGCTCGCGAGCTCACGAGTACCATTCCCAGCGCGTCCGCGTGCGCGAATTCCTTTGCGACGCGCGAGTGTCGTGCCCTGTGCCCGCGCCCGCGCGCCCCATGCTGCCAATGCCCAAACCACACTCTCGACCTCGCGAATTTCATGGAGACCTCGTGAGTTTTTGACTAAATGTGCATGTTTTTAGTGTGTGTTTGTGGTGTAGCTATATAAAGACATCTTGCTTTGTATTTTTGAACACAACCCTCATTTCCCAACTTTTAAGTTGGGAAATCCTCTCTCCTTTCTCTCTTTTATTTTTTTATGCTTTGGTTGGAGACTCATGACTCGATTTTTCCGGTGAAATTCCGGCAACTTTATTTTCGATCAAGATTCAAGTTTTACGCACTATTTTCGTCTACGCATGCGATAGGAGGGTGAGTACCTTGCTTAGGGCTAATTACTTCGAGTTTGTTTTCCGATTTTGTGTTGATGCTCGATTCTAGGTTTTCGCTCTATTTTCATTGCTTGCTTTGGTGTGTTAGGATTCGATATGTGCTTATCTAGAAAGATTTCGACTTTGCTCAAAGCGTAATGATTTAGTGTAGAAATCTCGTGTTAGAAGACCTAGGATCATTATGCTCGCATGATTTTTCTTGTTATTTTTTTTTTTTCTTGAGTCATGGGGATTTCGGTAGACCAAAGTCTCGATCTTGTTATCTATATTTGCATTTTCCATCATTTTCTCTTAGATTCGTAGTTCAAGTGCGTGCAATCATCCCCCAACCAAGCGAGTAGAATGTGTAGGACCTTCTATTCGGTTATGTGATTTTGCCGACTAGGTAGTGAACGAAGCTCCGAAGATCCTTTCTTTGAGAACGACCCGAGGCCGGGTAACTCGGTTACCAATACCCAAAAATCTACTCAACAAAATGGCGCCATTGCCGGGGAAGGCGAGTAGGACGCCAAGTTTGCTATCTAGTTGTCGTTTGTTTCCGTGTTTCTCTTGCTTTTTGTGGATTTTGCTTGTTTTTCGCGTGTTTCTCTTAATTATTTACTTATTTTCTATTTCTCTTGCTTTTGCTTTTGCTTTGTGTGTTCATGTAAATTTCATGTCGTGTTAGTTGTGTTTTCGTGTTTCTTCCCTTTTGCCTCGTGTGCCTTTGGGTTGTTTTGTTTTTCTTGTGCGAGATATCGCTTGAGGAGCTCCGATGGATCCATACGGCTATTCTTTTGCCGGTAGCTCGTCTCGTGGATACCCCGACAACTACCATGAGGAGATGTATTTATATGGAGGGCCGCCATATCCGTATCTGAGCCCTTCTTACCCGCTATCTCAAGTTGATTTCGGTTATTACTCTCCGGGTCACGACGAGACACCTCATTACTATCCACCTTCTCCCGTTTATAAAGAGACACCTCCATCCGAACCGACTCGAGAAGCTTCTCGAGTCAATCTAGACGAGATTATGGAGCATTTAGAGGAATGCAATCGATCCCTTCGTGCTTCTATGGCTCCCATATCAGAGAAAGAAGAAACTGAGTCCCTTGCTACACCCTCTACCATTAGAGCACCTATCGGTTGGCCAACCTTGTACCTCGAGTTCCGGAGCTTCAATTCCAACCACGGTTGCGCCTTTCGAACATCACCAAGAGGTTTTGACAAGCACTCAAGAGGCACTTGCGAACCTTATGTCGATCATTGAAGAGTTTCATAGTTGGAAGTGTATTCCCATTCCATCCGTTCTTCAAGTCACACTTACGAAGTTCGACTCTACCGTTGTCCCTTTCCTTGATTTGGACGCATCTCACATTCCGCTCGGTAGATATTGTTCTCTATCGGCGAGGATTATTCGGAAGAGTACTCAGTTAGAGGGAGAATTTCGAGCCATGGTGGATAGGTTTGCCTCCTTGAAAGAGATGGGCCTCACTCTCGTGTATAACGGTACTCAATCTCTCGACACAAGTGAGGACATTGAAGATTTGAATGTTAAAGAGATTCTCTCTATCGACGATTTGGCCGTGCAATCCACGTTAGGTACGTCAACTCATTCTTTCGGTGATAGTGCCTTGAGCTTTGATTCTAGTGTTGAGAGTGAGCATGAGAAATCGAGTGTTGATATTGTGTATGGGATGGGAGAGAACTCATTTGAGGATTCGATTGTGCTGAACGGTGTTGATAGTGCTCGAGAGGATAATATTGAGGAGGAGAATAAGGTAGTTGATGATTATGTGGATGTTGTTGAGGATGGTTTCGAGCTATTATGTGATGTCGTTGACCCGAGGTGTGCGTTGATTGAAGAGTCGACTTGTGATGTTGATTATGATATGGTTCCCATTTCCTTTGGGTCGTCGTTTTGTATTATTGAGGATCGGGACCATTTGGAGGAGTTTAGCGTGCCAACGCACGTACTCCCGATGCTTGAGATTGATGAGTACATGTCCGAGATGATACATATGATGGCCGATATAGATTCGACGTGCTCCACGGATATTTTCGTATTTTCGGAGGTCGAGTATGGGGCCTCGTTAGTAAAGATTCATCTCTCTTCTTGGTGATTGTTGATATACGTGCTCGGTTTCACAAGAATTCGGCCACGAGAGTGTTTTTGGCCCGCCTTTGTTTGGTGCTACCGGTTCGTCTACTCTTGGAAAATACAAAGGCGTGGTACGATCGACATTTTTTCTTGGACCCCGGTTGATTAGGGATGTGGACGTCGAGCTCAAGACGTAAATTGAGCGCTTCGTGGGAGGCAACCCATGGTTATTGCTTTTTCTCATTTTTCGTATTTTATCGAGAATAAATAGTCCCGCAAATCACACTATACACGAGACATTACATGAAAGAAACGAGGTTTAGGTCGAGAATTGGTTGAAAATTTTAAAAAATTTGGGTAAGTATCAAAAATTTGGCTAAGTGGTGAAAATTAACGAAAAAAAAAGGCCCGTGCCGACCCGCTCGACAGTACCGACCTGTTTGTGTCGGGCCAATAAATTTTATCCGAGAAGTGTGGACGAGATTTGGGTGAAATCGGGTCGAAAATCGGTAGAAAAATACTCAAAATATGTCTAAGTATGGAGAAAATGGCCTCAGGCCCGCACAGGCCCGGCAACGCGCTGCGCGTCCATGCACGCCCGCGCCATGCACCAGCCACCATGCCCGCATGCACTACACCGAGCCACAATAAGCCGCACCCGAGACACCATGAACCATATCGAGCCACCGGGCGAACCACCGAGCCCCGGCCCACCCGGCGACCGCCGGCGACATTTTCCGACGACCGACGACTTTTCCGGCGAACCTCCCGGGCCACGTTTTTCGGCCGTTGATGACATTTTCTGTCCGAAAACGACATTTTTGACCTCCCGGGACCGTTTTGAGCCGTTGGAGCCGTCAGAAACCTTATTTTGCGGCGATTTCACCTTCTACACCCATTTTTCATGGATTATTCACTCTCTTGGAGCTTGTACATGACTCATTGCCCGAATTTTCTTACTCTTGGTACCGAGATCATCGTTCTACAAGGTACTTCACTTAGACCTACTCGTGCTATATGTATTTGAATTGGGCGTGATTTTATTGAGTTGGGTGATATATACAAAGTGTGGGGGAGGTATCTCGTGGGTTCGTGAGCTTGTATTGAAAATTTTGGAAGAGTGGCTTGGTTTTCTTCGGTGGTGAGGTTCGTTGGGAGATTTTGTTGATTATTTTGCGGTGCACTTTGGCGTTTGATTTGCATTTCACTATATCATTATTGTTCGGTTGTGCTTGAGGTCATGCCATGGCGAGTATTAATATGGGGTGAGAGGCCCAATTTTGATCTTTCAAGCTTGCGCGTGTCTTCGTCGAGTTTGTGGATTCTCGGTTATTATCTCTCCAAGACGCATACATGTGGCCTTTACTCGGATCCACCAGACGGGATCCTCTTGTACTTTGCAAGTCATAGTTCCCAGATGGCTCATGGTCGATACGCTTTGATTGTTCAATCATTCGAATGACTTTGTTGTTCACTCGATGGCTTTCGGATGATTTGCTCCATTCCTACCGGACGAACACCATTAGACACACGGTGGTGCACCACCGTGTAGAGTACGCGCTTTCTTTTCCCTTCGTTATTTTCTTTTTCTCTTTATTTTTATGTGTGCTATGTGTTTCTTTTCGAATTCTCGTTCGTATATATTTTGTTTTATTTTGTCGATCGCATGAGCTTGTATGACAACGTGCTCTTTCCTATGCTTTCTGGGTCAAGCAATGAGAACATCGCTTTGTTTTAAGTGTGGGGGAGGGATTTTCGTGATTATGCATGCTTAGGCATTATTTCTCTTATTTTCGGTGCTTATTTTTCGTTTTTGTTGAGTCATGGACCGGTTTTGTTTGTTTTTAGTATGTTTTGTGTCGATTTCCCCATATGAGACTTGATGTGAGTCCAATAGTACAAATGACTAAGTGGCTAGTTTGGATTGTCGATTTTTTTCATTATTAACTCTCTTGCCTTATGTGCTCAACGATTTTGACGGTTTTCATAAAATGAGATTATTATTTGTTGGCATTGGAACTCATATGTGGATTCACGAAATTTCCTTGTCCTTTGTTCGTTCTTGAATGATGATCTTGGTCATGCTTGCCTTGTGCTTGATGATGTGTAAATGTGTTATGCTATACACTTGAGTTATATCTTTATTAGATTGTTTTGATTATGATATTGTATGTGATATACTCTTGTGCGTCATCCCCTTAAAGAAAGAAGAAGAAAAAAAGAAAAAAAAGAAATAAAATGTGAGTTTGCGAGAAAATACGGATTAGGCTCCTCTCCGAGCCACTTCGTGGATTGGGATAATGAGCCCAGGAAACCGGTTTAGGAAACTCGAGGAACCCCCTCGAGGTTACACCTAGATCATCTTGTCCGGAAACTTCGTTTAGAAAGAGAAGCTCACGAAAATGAGTTCGTGAGAGTCGAAAGGATTAGGCTCCTCTTAGCTCGATTAGTCTTCTAGATAAACCGGGTTAAGGAGTGCGGGAAACCGGCCTAGGAAATTCGGGGAAACCTGTTTAGGAAACTCGAGAAAACCCCTCGAGGTTAAACCTAGATCATCTCGTCCGGAAACTTCGTTTGGAAAGAGAAGCTCACGAAAATGAGTTCGTGAGAGTCGAAAGGATTAGGCTCCTCTTGGCTCGGTTAGTCTTCTAGATAAACCGGGTTAAAGAGTACGGGAAACCGGCCTAGGAAATTCGGGGATAACTCCCGAGGATAAACTTAGGTAATAATTGTCCTAACGGCTCTCATTTGGAAAAAGTAACTCATATATATAAAAAAAAAAGAAATAAAATCGGGAATTGGCTCATGGTCTCGTTTTTATCATCTTGTATATTGAGTTGACCATTTTTAGTTTTTTTGCACGTGTTTGTTGTAAAAAGGGAGCTTGACTTGAGTGAATCATGATTGAATAACTTGGGCT
>CACSLK010003174.1:3978570-3992674 GCA_902706635.1 Striga hermonthica
CCTCTCAGCAACATGAACAGAATGTTTCAGGTACACACCACATGACAACAAGATCCAAAACTGGACATTTGAAGCCCAAAACTTATGCTGCTGCACTTGTGGAGCCCATTGTGCCTACTTCCTACAAGGAAGCCCTTCAAATACCAGCATGGCAAAAGGCAATGCAAGGAGAATATAATGCTCTGATCAGGAATCAAACATGGGATTTAGTCCCAGCACCTCCTGATAAAAGCATAGTCAGCTGCAAGTGGATCTTCAAATTGAAGAAAAATTCTGAAGGAGAAATCATAAGGCACAAAGCTAGATTGGTTGCTCGAGGATTCACACAAATAGCAGGTTTGGACTACACTGAGACTTATAGTCCAGTTGTGAAACCTACCACTGTGAGGTTGATCATTTCTTTGGCCTTAATAAAGAACTGGAACATTAAACAGCTGGACATTGACAATGCATTTCTTAATGGAGAGTTAGATAAAGACATATACATGCAGCAGGTGCCAGGCTTTGAGAAGACTGGACCTGAGGGGGAAACACTAGTGTGCAAGCTTAAAAAATCCCTTTATGGTTTGAAACAAGCATCAAGAGCATGGTGCTCAAAATTGGCTCAAGTTTTAAAAGTGTTTGGGTTCAAGAATTCAGCAGCTGATAATTCCCTTTACTTTAAACCTAACATGATTGTTCTTACCTATGTTGATGACCTCATAGTGGCAGGACCATCTCAAGATGAAGTCAACAGCTTCATTAAGGATCTCAACAAAGTTTTTCTTTTAAAGGATCTGGGAAATTTACATCACTTCTTGGGAATTCAGATTGAAAGGATTGATGGAGGATTGCTTTTGAAACAAGAAACCTATATTCAAGAGATTCTTAAAGCAGCTAACATGGTAGATGCCAAAGGGCTGAGTTCTCCCATGGTCCCTAGTCCTCCTCTTTCCAAACATGATGGTAATCCCATTTCAGAACCACTGATGTTTAGGAAAATCATTGGAGCTCTTCAATATGCTACTATCTCTAGACCAGACATCACTTTTAGTGTTAATAAACTCAGTCAGTACATGCAAAATCCACTCACAACACACTGGAAGGCTCTAAAAAGAGTATTGAGATATTTAGCAGGTTCCATTCATCTTGGCATGTTATTTAAGAGTAATGCTGCTTTAAGACTCACAACTTTTGCTGATGCTGACTGGGGTTCAGACATTGATGACAGAAGATCCACATCTGGGAATTGTGTGTTCTTGGGAAGCAACTTAATTTCATGGTCATCTAAGAAACAAGGAGTGGTGTCAAGGTCGAGTACTGAAGCTGAGTACAGGAGCATAGCAGGAGCTACTTGTGAATTGGTTTGGATAAAATCATTGCTTCAGGAGTTGAATATACACTTGCCAAAACCATCAGTTGTTTGGACTGACAATTTGGGGGTTGTGTCCTTATCTGTTAACCCGGTTTTTCATTCAAGAACAAAGCACATGGAGCTTGATCTGCATTTTGTAAGAGATAAGGTGATGGATAAAACAATCTCAGTCCAACATGTCCCTGCTATGGATCAAATAGCTGACATATTTACAAAGCCATTGAGTGGACAATTTTTCACTCACATGAGGAATAAGCTTAATCTGATTTCTGACTGCTCGTTCAAATTGAGGGGGAATGATAAAGTGAAGACATTTGCCAACTCACATGATGACCTGGTGATGGAAGAAAATAGCATGCAAAGTCCATGCATGCTCACGTGCACAAGAAAACAAATGAAGCTGGCCCCTCATTAGTTATTTCTCTCACTCTTATGTTTTTGTTTTTGAATTGGGAATATACCCCTTAGATTCCTTTCTTCCCTTAGCTGGTTTTCTAGGTTTTACCCTCTCTATATATATGTAAGGTTGAGCAGCCGCAATTGTACCACACATCATTCTCTCATTATTGATATTATTGTTTTTAAGCTTTTCTGCATGAATTTAATGTCGATTGTTCATCAGTAATCAATAATATATAAATCACATTCACTTCAGAATTAGACAATTTTAGGTTCAACCATTTCATTCTCAGAACACAGAATTCAATAAACTAAAATCAACAATTTAGTTCAAATCTTAAATCACACTTCTTTTCGAGAATATGTTCAGACATCACTACCAGAACAAAGCCTTGCCGACGTTTCCGTTCACTACAAAATAAATGTTATATTCCAACAAAAAATTCTATGGTAATATATTCCAATAGAAATTTCAACGGATATTCCAATGGAATAGCTTTCGTTGGAATAGTTCTAATAGAAATTCCAACGGAAATATTCCGTTGGAATGTGTTTTTCATTGGAATTTTAGATGGAATTTGATTATTCCAACGGCTTTTTACCGTAGGAATTTCCGTTGAAATTTTTTTTCTACCCCCGTTGGAAAATCCACCGTTGGAATCGTCAAAATTCAACGGAAATTCCAATGGAAAACCCATTCCAACGGAATATTTTCGTTGGAATCCATTGAAAAATTCCAACGGAAATAATAGTATTGAAATATCCGTTGGAATTGCCGTTGGAATAATTCTTTGAAATATATTTCCGTTGGAATTTCATCTTTTTCTTGTAGTGGTTCCCGTTGTTGCTTGGAGTCGTTGTCGTTGGCCCGCCCGTCGGTCGCCGTTGGATAGCTCGCCAGTCACCGCCGCACACCAATCACCGATCGGGCTGCGGAGGTCCAGAGGATTGCCGCTGCCGCTTGAGAAAATGAGAGTTGAGGATGAGGTTAGGGTTAGCTAAAAAGGCTCGTCTCTCTGTTCACTGTGTTGTGAACTTATGATGTAAAAAAATATTTATATCTATATCTATATCTATATCTATATCATAAGAATAACTATTTACTAAAAATAGGAACAAAATTTTTTGGAGCATTTAATGCATACATTTTTTGATAATTGTTTTAAATAGCTCGCAATTGCTCGCTATATAGCTTTTTTTTTAGGAAAAACGCGATGTAGCTTTATAAATTTAGCGTTTTTACCAAAAAGCTTAAATGAAATGTTGATACGACACGCTTTCGTACACTATTTTGCATATTTCACGCTATTTGCGCTGCATTACGTTATATTTCTGCAACGACATTTGAACAATAAAATATTCAAAAACTCGTATATTTTAGAGATAAGAGTCATATTTACAAATGACAATTAAATATAAAAAATTTTGATAATGATTTCAAATTATAAGTTTGAAAATACAAAGTCCTAAGTTGAATAGTGCAATACTTTTTTGTCCATTTTTGTTATATCATTTTATTTTTTGATATTTGACATTTAAATAAAGAATAAAAAATTCATATCTAATGGTTAGAATCAAGTTGAAGTTAAATAAAAAAATAATAATTAAAATGCATATACTTAAAATTATAATATGACTTACCTCATTATATTTTCGTTATTTGTTTTTACTTATTAGTATATTCGATTTATTATTAAATATTTATATTATGAGGATATTTACATTAAACATTTGTGAGAATTAATCCTTAAATGTTATTTTTGAAGTCATTCAAATACCATGATAATTTTTTGTAATCAACCATCTATTTTTATTATATGCAAATATACTTGTAATATTTCTATATATATATAAAAAAAAAACATTATACCCAAATAGCTTACGCAACACACAATGCTATTTACGCTACGCAATATAAAGACCAAAATACGACGCATTTACGCTATACGCGTTTTTCAAATAAGATCAAATTATATATGATCAAAATACTGTTTCCTTAAATAAAGGAAGAAAACCTGACTTTGGAGAATTATCCCGCCGCATCCGACCGATGACAGATCTTGGGGTTAGGGGTGAGATCACCGCTGCGAAAGACTTTCTGTTTAGAAGACCCGAGTAGCCGGACGATTTTATTAATATTTGTAATAATTTCATTGATATTCATTATATTAAATCACAAGAATAATTTTTCCGTAATTCATGTTGATAATATTTTGGTCAAAATAAATATTACAACATATTTTAAATTCTAAACATAATATTAATTTTTTCACAAATATTTACTTTTATCCAAAAAAATATTTATAGAAAATCACAACAGATTAGGTAGATTTTTTTTTCCAATTAGTCAGACGAAATCAAGTTGGGGAATTAATCTTTTCCAATATAATTTTTCTTAAGCTTTATTTCATTATATATTAAAAATAAATTATTTTTTAAATTAATATAATTTACCATTTAAGAGATAATGACTAGATACATTAAATAGTTTTACTAATGATAAAAAGTTAAAATTGAAATATATTAACTGTTCTTTAGAATTTATTTGTATATTATTGGAAACAATGGTTATGTTTTTTTTAATCAATTTTTTAATTTATTTCTATAATGAAATTCTTGTAATATATTTTTGTTGCAGAGTATACTAAATGAACTATAAATCCTTATAATGCGAATTATTATATCTTGATTATATAAGGGGTTGAGTTTTTGGCATTTTTTAAATCAAAGTTGTTTAATTAGTATACAAAATTGAATTCTATTAAAATATATGCGTATATTTTGTAAAATATTTATACACTATTTAATTTTAAACTTATTTACCTATTTTAAATTGATTACATGAATAAATAATACTAACGTGCATTAAATATTTTCATTACATAAAATAAAAAGAAAAAGAAGATGTACAACTTCTACAACTTTTATAAATAATAATGACATTATATGACAACAAAGTTTTTAGTAAAATAATAATTAAGTATTATATGATGAACAATAATAAGTAAAACTGTTAATTTTCTCGATAAAGGAATAAATATATATTAAAATCAAATTTATATTAATATAAATATATAAGTGACATAATATATTAATTACAAACTAGCCCTAATATTTTCATATTTAATGTTTTAACTAAAAAAAACAACGATAATTAAAAGATGTGAAAAATATATTATAATCCTATTGTTTTTTAGATTTAATGTTGATTAAATGAACATAATTTCATTTACTAAAAGAAATATGAAAATTGTAATATGCAAATTGAAAACAATTTGGTAAACATGCATATTTCTTTTCTTATTTTGAAACAAGAATCTGCTCCTTGTTTTACATAATGTAATCAGACTCTTGTAAGGCAAAATTCAAACGTACGTATTAATTATTCTAAGACAAACTAAAAAAAACCGGCAAGTGTTGTTGGGAGAAAGGTGATCGTGGCCTGTCGCACGAGCTGCTGTTCCACTAGAAGGGTGCATTGATGCGCGTCGGAGATCGAGTCGGGAACAAATAAATTCAACGTGTCTTGAATTGTCAAACACAACATGACGATATACCAGAAGACGAGTTGTTATGTCGTCTCACGCACGGAGAACCTCGTAAGAAGACGATAAAAATCGTCGGTGTATTCGTTCACCGACTGCGAAACCTGCCTCAGATTTTACAAACGTTGATACACCGTACATAAATAATTAAAAACAAAAAACTCACGCTCAATTAGTGCTGTTAAATTAAATGAGCCTGACTTGGCTCAGCTCGAGTTCGAGGCCTTAACGAGCCGAGCTCGAGCTCATTTAAAGCTCGGCTCCAGTTCGGCATTGTTCGACGATTGCTGTGACAAGCGGTACTGAAAGCCAGGGTGAGCTCCTCGATCCTCGAGGTTAGATCTTTCATGTGATGGTCAGTCGTCTCGAATCGTTGCATCAGTGCATCGGTGGCGGCATCAAGTCTCTCATCGACATTGTTCCCCTTCGGAGGCATCGTGGATCGTTTTGATCTCTGGATACTAACTGTTATAAATAAAGCGTACGAAAAGGAAAACAAGAGATAAAAATTTCAAACTTATATTTTTATTTTTCATTCAACCACCCCCTTAAACTAAGAAGATGAGTTTTCTTAGGTGAAACTCCTACAAAGTCCTAAATTAGTTAACTTGTCTACAACGAAAATGATTAGAAAAAGAAACAAATATTACCAACCAAATCTAATAATGCAAATAATAGTAAAAACAAAAATAAGGAAATTAATAATTAAATTAATAACGATAAACGATCATACTTCTCCAAGAAGGTCTGCGATTTCGTCTTCATCACTTTTGTAGTACATAGTTAGTGACAGATATTTAGTTGTAGTCAAAGTAATATTTTGGTTTGCTAACAAACCATTGCAATGCCACCCAAATTTTATTTTTCTGTCTGAAACTGAGAAACCTTTAGAATTCTCTAAAACTGTGTGTTAAAAAATTGTGGTTCTTTAATAACTGGAGGAGCATTGAACCTAGGGGTCAGAGTGGTGGTCTCCTGCTGATGTGGGCCAAGGATATGGATACCAAGCAAGTTTTATGCACTGACTTCTGTTTTGAAGTTGAATTCAAAGAGGAAGGATCTTCATCCACTTCCTGGCTTATCCTTATATATGCTAGCACTGACAAGTAGATCAGAAAGAGTCAGTGGGCTTACTTACTTAATGCTAAAGACAAATGGGGTTCAAATTGGGCCATAGGGGGAGATTGGAATGAAATTTGCTCTCAAGAAAAGAAGAAAGGGGGGAGATTAAGGCCTGCTAACAGCTTCCAGGACTTCAACGACTTTATTGCAGAGATGGGAATGGAAGATATCAATATGAAAGGATATAACTTCACCTGGTGGAACAAAAGAGAGCAAGCAGAGCTCATTGAAGAAAAGTTAGGCAGAGTTTTTGGCTCCTTCAATTGGTTAGCTGAGAATCCTAACTCAGTTATACTAAACCTATTTCAAAGCTCTTCAGATCATTCAATGCTTATCATGGACTCTCAGACCAATAAAGACATAGCCAGGAAAAAGAGGTTTTATTTTGACAAACAGTAAAAGGGGTCTGGGATCATCAATAACAGGGCACTCCAATGCACATCATGAGGGAAAAAAAAAAACCAGAATTGCTTTGTTGATTTGGAGTAGAGCCCTAAACTCTTCAAATTCTCAAAACATTGCAAAGCTTACTTTGAGCTTGGAAGAAATGAGAAAAGCTGGAGGGCAGCACAACTGGGAAGAGTGGGGAAAACTCAAGCTTGAGCTGGATGCAGCCCACACTTCAGAGGAGCTTTTCTGGCAACAAAAAGCCAGATCCTGCTGGCTTAAATAAGGAGATAGGAACACCAAATTTTCATGCCTTGACCATGCATAGAAGGAAAACTAACTCTATCACAAGATTGGTGAATGGTTCTAATGAAGTGGTTGAAAGCCAAGAAGACATTGGAAAATTTGTAGTGGATGTTTATGATAATCTTTTCTGCTCAGAGGGCTCAAGAGGGGAGAATGAGATTTTGCCATTAATCCCCAAGACAATCACTGAAAAGCAAAACAAAGAGTTAACCTCTGAAGTAACTGAGGATGAAATTAAAAATGCTCTCTTCTATGAACCCTGGGAAAGCACCAGGAGAGGATGGGATGTCTCCCCTGTTCTTCCAGCACTTTTGGCTTGTGATCAAGCATGACCTCTGTAAAGCAATTCAGAGTTTCTTCCAATCAGGCAGGTTGCTCAAAAGCTGGAATCACACCCTCATAACCTTAATCCAAAAGTGCAACAACCCTACAACTCTTAGCCAATTCAAACCTATCAGTCTATGTGGAGTTTCATACAAGATCATCTCAAAGGTTCTGACAACAAGACTCAAAAGCTGCCTTTCTTCTTCTATCAGTGAGTGCCAGGCTGCCTTATTGCCTGATAGACAACTCATGGACAACGTTATTATAGCTCAAGAGGCTATACACTGGCTGAACAGACACAGAAATGGAAAAAAAATTCTACATGGCTATCAAATTGGACATGATGAAGGCATTTGATAGACTAGAGTGGAATAGTGTGCTTAAAGTCTTACTGAAGATGGGTTTTGACAGCATGTTTGTGAGGTGGGTCTGTGCCTGCATCACCTCAACATATTTTTCCTTCAACTTAAATGGTTAGCTTTATGGATATGTCACTCCTACTAGTGGCATCAGACCGGGGGATCCCCTATCCCCCTATCTGTTTATACTGGTGTTTGAAGTGCTCACCAAGATTATCAATGATGCTGTGAGTAGGAATCTGTTCCAAGGCTTGAAGTTATCTAGAAATGGGCCTCAAATCACTCACCTGCTCTTTGCAGATGACTCACTAGTGTTCTGTGAATCCTCCTGCCTACAAAGCCAAAATCTTCTTGAAATATTAGATAAATACAGATCATTCACAGGTCAATCAGTGAATTTGGAGAAATCAACATCAATCTTCAGTGCCGTTTGTTTTGCAGCAGCAGATATGCAATGTCTTGCTTGGAATTTCTGTGCATAGATCATCTAAATACTTGGGCATGACTTTGGGTATTGGGAAATCAAAAAAAGATGTCTTTGACTCTGTTCTGGTGGCTGTTAAAAAGAAGCTTCATAGTTGGAAAAATTCTTTCCTATCCACAGCTGGCAAAGAAGTCCTTATCAAGTCTGTGATTAATGTTATTCCCACCTTCTTGATGTCTGTGTTCTTGTTGCCTAAAGGAATTTGCAAAGAGATCTCAAGGCTTTGTGCTAGCTTCTGGTGGAGTTTTGGAGATCAGCAAAATAAAGGTATGCATTGGAAATCTTGGCATTGGCTGGCTACTCCAAAGGAATGGGGAGGTTTGGGTTTCAATGATGTTCTGCTATTCAATGAAGCCTTTGTTTTGAAACAGATTTGGAGACTCCTAACTTCTCCTAACCTTCTTGTGTCCAAAATCTTGAAAGCTAGATACTTTCCTAAAAGTTCTGTCATTGAGGCACAGAGATCACAGAGCTCTTCATGGGTTTGAAACTGCTGTATGACGATCAAGGAAAAATATAAGCATTGTTTTTTAGAGACATCAAAGACGGGTTCAATACTAGAATCTTGGAAGATCCTTGGATACAGATCTTGCATAATAGGGCTCATCTGCTTATGATTGGTAATGGGCCCAAACCTACTATGGTCTCTGAACTTCTAACAGAGGGGGGTAGAGGCTGGAATATAGCTCTTCTCAAAGAGCTTTTTGATGAGCCTGTTATTGAACAAATTAGGAAAATCAGAACCCTTGACCCTATGAAAAAATATAGATGGGCTTGGAAGCTTGATATAGCTGGTCACTACTCTGTCAAATCTGCATACTTTGTTTTTATCAAAAATAAGCTGCTGCGACTGGATAAAGCTGAAGGAAGCGCATCGGCGGCTAAAGATAGAATGGATAGGCTTAGATGTGGAAGTTGGACATTAAAGGCAAAATCAAACACTTTATGTGGAAGTATTTTACGGGTACTCTACCTGTTGTAGACACTCTTAACAGCCGAGGTGTGGAGCTAGATAATATTGCAGATGTTGCGGCGCGGAGAAAGAAAGCATTGTCCATACCTTATTCCACTGCAGACGAGCCTCTCAGGTCTGGAAACTTTCTGTTCTCAAATGGGACTTTTGCAGCCAAAGATCGGGTTCCTTCAATGATTGGTGGTGGAGTATCTCAGAGCTCAATAAAACTGAAATATCGGAATCCCGTATCCCACTCTCAACGTACATTCTATGGTGGCTGTGGAAGGCCCGTAATCTCTGGGTTTTTCAAAAAGAATGGATGCCGGAGAAATTGATCGTGGACGGCGCTTGGCGGGAATGGACGGAATTCAAATATCGCAAGCTTTCTTTGGGTTAATGCTGGACTGCCTTTGTTGATTAGGTTCTGTTGTTCAGTTTTCAACAAATGCTTCTAGTTTCTTTGTTTTGTAGGTGTTGATGTGTGGTTTAGGATATAGGTGTCGAGTGATCAACTTTGCCTATAATCCTTGTTAGTTTGTTGATTGGGTTCTAGGGCACTTATTGCAAGTGTTCCTCCATTAATATTATATCCGAATTAGTTAATCCGCCGCATTGTAATATTTTTTCCTTTAATGAGAATTCCTATCGTTTCAAAAAAAAAAGTAAGGCAAAAAAAAGAAAAAAAAAATCATGTTTGAATGGAAGGATATTTGGGCCTACAAACCAATTAATAAAACTAGATTGAATAAAAAAAAAAAATTACTAAAATCACAACATGCAAAACCCAAATCCAATCCAATCACACTTCGACAAACAAATTCAATTCTGAATCCAATTAACAAAACTAGACAATAAATAAAAGTTACTAAAAAGACAACATGCAAACAAATCCAATCCACTCTAGTCACAACTTGAGAGACAAATCCAGGCCCGAATCATTATCGGGCTCTTGATCATTCCTAAGATTATACATCCTAGTCCTATTCTCGTCTACTCCTACATTCTCACGAGGCCTCCTCCCAGACCCACCAAAACCCAACAAGTTTGAGAAAATGGGCCTAGAGTGGCCCGAACTCCCGGATCCGACGTTTGGGAACCCGAAAGTGGAATCCTGTCTCAAAAATCGAGGAACATTTCTTGGCCTGGGCCCGCCTGATAGTCCTATAGGGGCGCCGTAGTTGATATGAATTCCAGGTTGTTGAGGGGTATGAGGGACATTGTACAGAAAATTAAAAGAAGATCTATCCAAAAAATTGTGAGATCTACTATATGGACCGAAAAAAGGGCCCGTTGGGCCCATCCCCGGGTAAGCCATCGGGCCGGGCCCAGTGTTGTAGCCGAAATGCACATTGTTCTGCATTTCTCGTGCAGATTTCTCAACCGCACGCTCGACCTTGTGCGCGTTTTGGTGTCCGCCCAATGCTTGTTTGTTGGAGAACTTCTTGTCGCAGTACGTGCATCCGTACTCGCGATCCTCATTGGGCTCCGAGGCTTGTTGGGCCTCTGGATCCCATGGGCCCAAATGATCCTCCATGTCCTTGCTCGATACATCCGAAACGGCTCGGTTTGGGCGGGAGGGATGATCCATTAGAGAAGCAAAATGAGTCAACTTCCCCCTTTTTGTTTTGGATGGTATGGTTGGTAAAGACAAGTGAATTTATAGTGGGAAGATAATGGAGAATGATAAATCAGATTGGATAGAGCCAAGATAGAAATACAGTAAATGTAATGCTAGTTTTATATATAGTAGTATAAAGGCAATATGACATCAAATTTTATTCTTAAGATGCCAGTTTTTATTGTAACCATATATTGCTTATAGTGCAATTGTGCTTATCTCTCATATCCTTGTTGATTTTAAGGATGCTAACCTTAAAAACTTGATGTTTAACTAATATAACCTGTGCGATGCACGGACTGTATTTATTTTAGAGAATATTATAAAAGAGTTATAATATTAGAGAATTTGTCAAATCATAAAATGTTCGTAATGAAAACTTTATATATTATTAAAATTTTCTTGTATACAATATTATTAGTTTGATACTTGACAACTCACCGTCCCCACACAATTATATTTTCAACCATTTTCTAGTACTTACACGCAAAATAACAACATATAATTGGTCGTGACTAAAAACCGATTTCTTTATGAGAAGATCAACGTGCGATAAAGGCAGTCCCTAACTCTTGTTCAGGATCGGGGCATACCAAACCATAAGTTGAAATTGCTACCACTGAAACTTAAATGGAACTCACTAAAATCAGAATGATTTATTTATGACTGATAATTTACTTGGCGGTTCGACAAATGAGCCGTTAGTTTGTCATTTCAATATTGATTATACTTGATTAGCAAAATTAATATATTTACTAATATTTTTATTTTTTTATCACTAAATTCTTAAATCCATGAGAGATAACTACTTATGAATGCATTTTATTATATATAGATTTATATTTTATGTTTGAATAACTTGAGAGACTATTCTTATTTTAAATAATTGTTAAATAGTATA
Source organism: Striga hermonthica (assembly GCA_902706635.1). Taxonomy (NCBI): domain Eukaryota; kingdom Viridiplantae; phylum Streptophyta; class Magnoliopsida; order Lamiales; family Orobanchaceae; genus Striga; species Striga hermonthica. Next base: position 3,990,325 of record CACSLK010003174.1, read on the forward strand.
TTTTATTTCATTCTATATGTGCAATTAAATACTAAACTTAATAATACTTTAAAAAAATTCAACACTGGTAGGTAAGGGTGAAGTCGCCGAAGCGAGTCTAAAGGCTATTTCTTTTTATTTATGCATACAATATGAGTGTCGAGTCAAAGCGTGTAAAACAAAGGTTAATTTAATAAATACAAAATAAATAATAAACAAAAAGGATTTCATGTTTTTAATAAAGCGATGGAATTGATACTTAATAAGAAAAAAACATTCAACGATATGAAAACCAAAAAGAAAATAAATCAAAGGTCGAAAATTTCTAATCCAGATGTTTTAGAAAATATTTTATTTTCACACACACACACACACACACACACACACACATATATATATATATATATACACTTCTAATTATCATTTCATATAACCATATTCGTTAATTTATATTTTACAAATCAAATAAAATTCCAGATAAAGGAGAAATGGAATAATTGATTGTAAGTTTTTGCTAAGTTTAATTCAAATTATTGGTTTTATATCACTTAAAAAGTAGATTAAGTAGAAAAGGTTTTAAAAGTTTAACCATTAAATTTACATCAATTATTGATTTTACATTACCTAAAATAAAAATAAAAAGTCTTACAACATATGGTAAAAAAATAAAAAAAAAAAGGAAACAAAAAAAAGCAATATATATATATATATAACTCAAATTATTAAATATTTTGTATTATTAAATCATTTTGGGGGTCTCTGTAATAAATGTTAATGTAAAATTGGAAAAGAAAAGGTCATAAGATAAACAAATGGTAAAAATTACGATCAATATTTGTTAACTGGGAAAAAATTATGAATGTGATAACAATAATGAAGACTCATGCATTGATTTTACATATACACTTTCAAAGAAATCAGGAGTATTTGATTCTCACTATTTTTATGTAGACATAGATTGAAAAATCCATAGCATTTTTAAGAAAATCTTTCAAGGAAATCAGGAGATTTGATTCATATTAGTTTTAATATATTTTTCTTATAAAAGGCACACTTAAATAAATTCTACTAAGATTTGAATCCAAATTAAGTACCCTGCATTTTAGGTAATTAAAAAAAAATAAAAAGTTGTTATCATTAGACTGCATTAAATGTTGGCGGTTTTTTTTGCTACTATTTTTAGTAAATAAGTTGTCTCTTAATATATTATATATAGATTTGGAATTAGAAATTCTTCCATGAAAACTTATTTGCATTCAAGAGAAAAAATAATGATAAAAATAACATTTTTTTTATATACAATTAAAAATACAATAAATGATAGTATATATTAAAACTGTTGATGGAATCAATGATATTTAATTACTTAAAATAAATGATACTAACGTGCATTAAATATTTACATATTTTAAAGTGGTTTGTTTGATTTACCGTCTATGTTATCCTCTTATTACGAAGAGTTATTGAGGGCTATCTCTAGACGTTAGGTTGTTCGAACCATTTAACCAAATGTTCTTAGCTTGATATTTGCATTGGTTAGAAAATCATTATCCCCGACTCCCTAGCTTCTCCATCGTCACATGATTCATATTTTCGGTTGATTTATGTTTTTGCATTATTTTATAGTTCTTAGTTGATAAAACCATCCATCTTGATTAGTGTGTTTAGACTTTATTTTACTCTTGTTTGTTATCAACACTGAATTTCTAAATTTCGAACCGCCTACCTCGAGAGATCGACCCGGGGAAAGAATTTATTTTATTCGGTACTCGGTAAAAAGAAAAATAATTTCCTACAACACTTAATTATTAGTCATTTGTCCTTAAGAAGTTAAATATTACCCTCTTAAGTTGTTACAACACACTCCTAGAAAATAGTTGTGTTTACCTTGTCCAAATAATCTTTATTATATCACAATTACAAGAAAAACATCCTCTGATGTTGAACCCGACTAAAAAAATCCATAATATTGAACCCGACAAGAAAAAAGTGTTGAACCCGACAAAAAAAACAAAAAAAAAAACATCCCCTGATAATAAAACCAAATCTTTTTCCCATAAGGTGATTGAAAAGGAGAAGAGGAACATGAACAAAGAGGACCCAAAGACTATGAAAAGTTATCACAGGCTTGAAGAAATAAAAGACAACAGAAGATTCAAGCCCGACTAATAGCATTCCTTTAGTGGGTATGATAAGTAACTCTTGTTAGAATTTAGGATTTTTAAATGTATGGAGGGCATTAGAGATACATTTAATTCTAAATTTGACATGTTGTCCATTAAATAAAGTTAAAAAAAATAAAAAAAATACATTGTTGATCAACTTTTTTAACTAACAATTAAACATTTACAAATACAAAAAAAAAAAAAAA
>CACSLK010003174.1:4061427-4073094 GCA_902706635.1 Striga hermonthica
CGAAGCTTGGATTTATCAATGGAGCAGTAGAGATTCCAGAAGCTGGCTCAGAGGAATATAATCAGTACCAAAAGGTAGAATCCATGGTCATCTCTTGGTTGCTTAACTCTATTTCAAAATATATCGTCGAATCCTTTACGTATGTTAAAAATGCCAAAGAGCTGTGGAATGAGCTAGTTGAACGGTATGGTGAGAGCAATGGACCCTTAAGGTACCAATTGCAGAAGGAAATAGCAAATTTTACTCAAGTAAATCTTACTGTCACTGCATATTTCACTAAGTTAAAGTGCCTGTGGGATGAATACTCTTGCCTAGTCTCTATACCTGACTGTGTTTGTGGATCTGGAAAGAAATTTTGTGAAGTTGACATGGAGATAAAGCTGATGCAGTTTCTTATGGGCCTTAATGAAGTCTTTGAACCAGTGAAGAATCAAATATTATTGCTTGATCCATTACCTACCATAAATAGGGCTTACTCAATGATTTTGAAGGTAGAGAGACAGAAAAGTGTTGGTATAAAAATGTCCACTCAGCTGGAGTCTTCAGTCATGCTAGTTAGAGGAAGTTTTGGGAGAGGCAATGCTGGCAGAACACAGGGTTTTGGAAGAGGCAATGGTGGAAGGAACTTGGGATCACAGAACTTCAATAGTGGGAGAGGAAGAGGAGGCCCAAGATTGTCTAAAGAGAAAAGAGCAAAGCTCTTTTGCACACATTGTGGTTATAATGGACATGAAGTCCAAGGATGCTTCAAATTAAATGGCTATCCAGATTGGTTTAAAGAGCTGAGGGAGCAAAGACAAGCTCAAAGTGTGAATATGGCTGACAAGGATAACTCCTCAAAGGGTGATCCAGAAAGCAGGTCTCAACACAGTGACACATTGCCTGACATAAGTTCCTTGATTCAAAAGGAGGTTGCTAAATATATGGCTGGGCAGCATGAAGCAGAAACAAACACATATTCTCATTTTGTGGAATATTCAAGTGATAAAGAGGATTAGGCATTCTCACTGGCTGGCAAACTTGACAAAAGTAGCTGGATTGTGGACACAGGTGAAAGTAAGCACATTTGCTGTGAGGCTGGGATGATGACAAAGAAAGTTACCTCTCAAGTTCCCATCATTGTGAATCTACCTGATGGAACCAAATTGAAGGTCACACAAATTTGTGAGGTACAGTTCAATGATAGGATAATTCTCAAAGATGTATTATTGATCCCAGAGTTCAAATACAATCTTCTATCAGTGGGTCAACTTGTGGAGAATAATGGGATGCACTTTGTGTTCACTAGTAAGAATTGCAAGTTGAGGGACACTAAAACTAACTCTGATGTAGCTTTTGGAAAGGCAGTAGCTGGTTTATATGTGATTGAGGCTAATAAGGTCTTGATTAATGCTGCTGATGAGGAAAACTTACAGGATGAGGAACTGTTCTTATGGCATAGAAGGTTGGGTCACAGTTCTGTCCAATGTCTAAGGCACTTGCATTTTCTGGCAAACAAGCCTGAGACTCAATTGTTGAAGCCATGTGACATATGCCACAGATCAAAGCAAAGCGGGCTGCCCTTTCCACTTAGTCAGATACAAACTAAGCAGAAGTTTGAATTAATCCATGTGGATGTTTGGGGACCACATCTTGAAGAATCAGTGTTGAATGTTTCTTACATGCTAACCATTGTTGATGATTTTACAAGGTCTACCTGGATTTATTTGATGAAGTACAAGAGTGAGACTTACAATCACTTGAAATCCTTCTTCAAAATGGCCGAGGTGCAATTGTGCTAAAGTGAAACAAATGAGGAGTGACAATGGCACTGAATTTGTAAATAAAGACATGGATGTTTTATTGAAGGACAATGGGATACTGCACCAAAGAACATGCCCCTACACTCCACAACAAAATGGAGTTGTAGAGAGGAAGCACAGGTCCATACTTGAAGTGGCAAGATCAATATCCTTTCAATCAAAACTGAGGAAGGATCTTTGGCATTATAGCTTACTTGCAGTTGTACAAATCATCAACACTCCGCCAAGTGTGAAGTTAAATTGGAAATGCCCCTATGAACTACTTCATGGAACTCAACCAGCTTACACAATGTTCAGAACTTTTGGATGTTTATGCTATGCAAAAAGACGTGGGACATACAACAAGAAATTTGATGAAAGAGCTGCAGCTTGTGTGTTCTTGGGATATGTGTCTGGTACCAAGGGATATAGAGTATACAACTTGGAAACAAAAGAGATTTTTATCAGCAGAGATGTGATATTCTATGAAACCAAGTTTCCATTTTGTCAAGTAGTGTCAACCAGCACAGAACCAGCTGTGTCATTGCCAATTATAGATGATGATGAGGATATAAGAGATATGACACAAGAACACACTCAGAAGACACCAGAAGTAAACTCTGATAAAGAAACTCTCAGAAGGAGCAGTAGGTGCAAGAAACCTCCATCTTGGATGTCTGACTATGTAATTGACTTGGCACAAGCTGAGGAGTTGAGCTTGTTCTTCTCTGAGGTGGACAAAACAGCCACAGAACCACTATATTATGAACAAGCAATTGGTGATCAGATATGGATAGATGCTATGCATAAGGAACTAGATGCACTGGAGTCTAATAATACATGGATTCTTACAAAACTCCCAGCAGGAAAAAAAGCCATAGGGTCTAAATGGGTGTACAAGATCAAGAGGAACCCAAATGGGACAATATATAAATTCAAAGCAATGTTGGTGGCAAAGGGTTTTCTGCAAAATGAAGGGGTGGATTTCTTTGATAGCTTCTCACCTATGGCTAAACTTGTATCTGTAAGGCTGCTCATTGCTCTTTCCACACATGCACAGACGGGAACTACATCACATTGACATAAACAATGCCTTCCTTCATGGATTTTTGGAAGAGGAAGTGTACATGTTACCTCCAAAAGAATATGCCAAAGCAAAATCCAATGAAGTTTTTCTGTTGAAAAGAAGCCTTTATGGTTTAAAGCAGGCCAGTAGGCAATGGAACATAGAGTTCTCAGACAAACTCTTGGCCTATGGTTTCACCCAATCTCCTCATGACCACTGCTTGTTCTACAAAGGCTCGGGTGCACAATTACTCATTCTACTCATTTATGTAGATGATGTCCTCATCACTGGTCATAGTTTAGCACAAATCCAGCAACTCAAGGCCTTCCTCAATGATATTTTTACTATCAAGGACCTTGGACAGGCTAAATACTTTTTGGGCCTAGAAATTCAGAAGACTACAGATGGAACCTTTCTGAGCCAAAGGAAATATGTGTTGGATATTATAACTGATTTGGGATTGCGGGATTCTAAACCTACTGTGACACCTTTACCCCAAGGCATGAATCTCTCTTCAATTGATTCTCCACCATTGGATCATCCTGAGAATTACAGGAGGCTCATTGGTAGACTGCTCTACCTCAACTTATCAAGAGCTGACTTGTCTTATGGTATTCAACAACTTGGTCAATTCATACAAGCTCCTTCTCAAGCACACTGGAATGCAGCTCTCCACTTGGTGAAATATTTGAATGGAACACCAAATCTGGGACTTTATTACAAAGCTAGCCCTTCACAGTCTTTGGAGGCCTTTTCTGATGCAGATTGGGGTAGCTGTAACCTCACAAGGAAATCTCTCACTGGCTTCTGCATTTTCTTGGGGCAAGCCTTGATATCATGGAAGACAAAGAAGCAGAAAACCGTCTCTCGTTCATCGGCAGAAGCTGAGTATAGATCCATGGCTAGCACGGTATGTGAACTCCAATGGCTTTCCTTTTTGGCCAATGATCTGTCACTTCCTATTCACACTCCTATACCTCTTTGGTATGATAATCGCGGCGCTTTACACATCACGGCCAACCCGGTTTTCCATGAGAGGACCAAGCATCTAGACATCGATTGCCACGTGGTCAGAAATCAGTACAAAGCCGGCTTCATCCTTCCCAGACATGTTATGTCTTCTCTTCAGCCAGCAGATCTCTTCACAAAATCATTGGGACGAGCTGATTTTGACAAGTTCATCTTCAAGTTGGGAATGCGCATGAATGGACACATTCCCACTTGAGGGGGGGGTGTTGAAGTGTGTAATACATGATTGAAGTCTGTAATGCATGTTATCATGCAGTTATCTGTTTTCTGTTGTTCATCCTTTTATTAACTATGTCGCATTTCTCTTGGACTCTTTTAGGGCGCGTTTTTATTAATTCTGGGTGCGTTTTATTTTAGCCTCTTAATAGGACACGTGTTGGTTATGGTAGGGTATTATGGATTGTACGGGTATTAAGCATGCTGTGCGTGTCTCTTATCATTTTGAGTTGAATTTACAGAGCTTCGAGCTCAAATGAAAATGGCGATTTAAGATCTGTTCATCTTTTCTTCTCGTTTTTCGATTTATCACAAATTAAGCTCAAATTTACACATTCCCCCAACCGTACGAGCCGCCGGAGGCGGCGGTGAACCGCCTTGTCGCCGGATGCTACGTCATTGCTTCGTCGAGTCGGTGTTACGTCAGCAGCAGATTTGCAGAGGTCCCGTCGGCCATTCCCGGTGGACATTCTCGACTCGCGACTAAGCGCGAAGATGGTGGATACGGCTGAGAGCGGAGAAGGCGGAGCTACGCCGGGCTGTTGAGGGTCGGCTGTGGTGGAGACAATATCGCCGGTGGAGCTGCTGCGTGCTATTGGTGACATGTGGCGGAGACGACATCTCCGGCGAATATGTGCCAAGCTGATGAGGACCTGGCGGCGAGACGACGTATGAGCTGTAGACGACGACAGCTAGCGACGGTGGTGGAAATCCGGCACAATTTTTCTGGCGAGATGGTGAGATAGTAACAATTAGGGGACGATGTGGCTGTTTCAGGCGGAGGTCAGGGACGACGAGTGGCGATTCTGCTGTGGGCGCGGCGGTGAGTGTGGCGGCGATTGGGTGGTCCGAGGATGAAAACTGTGTGTGTGTGTGTGTGTGTTCTGTAATGTGTGTGTGTGTGTGTGGAAGATAATGATGGAGGGGGTAGGTTGGGGATGACACGACAATTGGGGAAAATTTAATGTGGTGGGTAGTGGTGGGTCCCATAGCTATTGAATTTGAATTTAATGTCCACATTACCCTTAATTATTGGTCAAATACACATATTTGACCCACTATGATCAAATAATTACCACATTGCCATTAATAATTGACCATAGTTTGACTTCATCATAACCATTGATATGGTTAATCTCATGGTCCACACTTATTCTTATTTCTTTCACTATCTATCATTCTCATATGATCCTAATTCTAGAAATATATATTATTAACTGCCAAAAAAATTACAGCATCCTATTACATATTAATTAGTATGAGTCCCGTATAGTGTAGGGGTAAGAGATATTTATTAATATTTAAAAAATTAAATTTTTTTATTAAGTAATATTTATAAATTAAAAATATAGAATCAATATGTAATACAATTACCTATACTAATTTATTAATTATATAAAGTTTAAATTATACAAAATTACATAAAAAAATGTCTATTTAAAATTAGTACACAATTCGTATGGTGCACATAGCTGATAATAAATTACATTATATTCGTTTCAAAATAAAGTACCATTTCAAAAATTTTATTCAGAAATTTGATTTGACTATAATGTGATTCCATAAAATAGTTATTTTGTTAAAATGTTATCATATATTTAACAACTTGTTATCATCTGACTCGGTAAAGCACAATTAAGGGCATTTAACAGCGTCTTAAACAAATTTAACTCCAACACCGACGTGAACCAAAGTCACCCCGGTTCGCACGTCAAACCGGTACAACCACAACAGACCGAAGTGATTATTACCAGCCGAGGTCATCCCAAACCGAGATTAACACAAACCGAGGTCGTTACCTCCTAAGCAGGTGACAAGGCGCCTACACGCCCTTCTCACGAACTACGAATCTGCTATCATTCAAGCGGGGCCCACTAATCCTGCCGCCCATCAAAAAGTAGCTTTATGGAAAAAGCAATGCACGAATCCCGATATGTGTATCAAAAAGGTTACTATAAATAGCGAACTGATAATACTTGTACGGGATTCGATTTTCTCGCGAACAAAAAAAACAACCTTTTATGATGAAACACGAAACAGCTCTCAGAAGCTCTTCACCTCGGTTCACCTCGGACCAGGGCCATTGTTGAGACTTTTATCCATGTTTTACATTCAAATCATTCATAATCATTAAATAAATTCAATTTTAGATCGTTGTTAAGAATCACACAACAACACAACCTATGTAAATAATAAGTGTGGATATAAAATCTATATTGTTTCATTACTTAAAATAATTTATTTTTGTATAAACTATTGAAAAAAATATTAAGTAGTTGAGTAATTTATTAAACTATAAATAATTGACTATTCGTTTACGTCCAAGTTAATATTGGCCCGCAAGTTATTGAGTAATTTACTAAACTGTAAATAATTGATTAAATCATTTACGTCCAAGTTAATATTGACCCGTAAGTTATGAATAATTATTTTTTATTTTTAATTTTAAATAAGAATCTTATTATTTTTTTTCAATATATTATATACCAAATTTAAACCATGCAACTAATAAAGGTAATAGCTGCAAGTTTTATCAATATATTATATTCTAATTTTAAATCATGCAACTAATAAATATAATAGCCGCAGTATTTTACCAAAATAATTTTGTACATTAATTACAGTAATTTTTAGGCGGGATTTTTTAAATTTTGGCAAAAAAATGTTACTCAATATAGTAAATACTTTAGGCGAGAAACCAAATATATTTTTACTTATTTTTTGTTGTCATTTCAAGTAAATATCATTGTCTCTTTATATATTAATAGAAATAGATAGATTGTGAATTTTTTAGACAAACTTTTTTTTAGTTGCGCGGAGCATATAAATGCATATTTGTCATATCATATGATACAAACCTACAAAGCATGTAAAAAATTTATATTATCAACACATACAATGCTCCCAAATCCACAACTTACATTCTTTTTGTTAGTAGTTCCATCCGATGAAATCGATTGAATTGGTGTTTGCTACCGTCCTGTTTATTAAATTTCATTCAAGTCAATACGAAGTTATTTTATGGCATAAGTTTTTCATTTTTACTTTTATATATACTTTCTCTAGTGTAGTTTGTGTGGTTTGTGAATATCAAAAGGTAGGCTTAAGGAGAATGAAGAAAACAAAACAAAAACCAAAGTCGAGGCACGTAATAATTACGTTCTCCTTAGGACGAAATTGCCCTGTAAAATACCACGGTCTACGGCAAACGCCTCCAGGATACAACGACTTTCGACTTGTATATAGCGGTACTTCAAATATACAAGCCTTCGGCGAACACTACTATTGTTTGGAACTCTCAAGACTAAATGAAAAAAATCATAGACCACAATATGTTATATGATCTTTGAAAAATAATGCAAGAGCTCTCTAATTTTCATGTTATGAATGGTTTCGTGTATGTGGGTATTTATAGATGTAAGAAAACACCTCTAGGAGGTTTAAGTGTGAAGAGACACTTTTTGGGACGCAACCGAACGAGAATGGACGTATCTAGAGGCCTAAAGACACCTTATAGTCACCAAAGGTTGTGACTTTTTGGTTTCCACAGCCAGCTGTGCGCCCGTACGCCGCAAGCTCGTATGAGCTCATACGTACTCGGAATCGAGTTTTGTTTTTTCCTACTTGTCCCCAACTAGCGTTTCTACAATTCTAGCATATATAATGCATGATTATTGTTGTCAATATTTTTACCGGAGTAGAATCAAAAGATTTCTTCCCCGGGCCGTATAACAAGGAAGGTTAGTCAGATTTAATTGTACGATTATTCGATCACGAAAAGAGAAGACAAAGATCCTAAACACTCTGATCCAATAATTTTTGGTTTTAATTATCACCTAATGACTTTGAATTAAATGGAAGCAATTTAAACAGCAAACCAATTCACTCAATGATTAAAGAGCTAGGGAATCGGAGATAATTGCTTTCGGTTCCAACACAATTATCGGACAATCAATTGCTCAGTTAAAAGAATTGAATCGTTTCTCGTTCAGAGGTTCACTCTCAATAACTCTTCGTAACAAGAGAGTGAATGTAAACGATAAACTATCAGTTCCAGCAACGCATAGACAATACGTCTCCAAATAAGTCTATCCTAAACGAGCCTAAATCGGCCAACGTCTCCCCTCTCGGTTCTACACGTCGATTAGCTAGGCTAGAATGGTGATCAGTCAACTAACCCTAGAATTTGCACAACTCGAATAGACATGAGCAATCAAAAGCAAGCAATCATATAACGAACCTAATCAGTTATCCCATATCCCTAGTGTGTGGATTTAGTTATTCATAGCAGATATAACATCGCAAATTTCATTAACCCAAGCCATCATCATCAATAGAGAAATTAAGAAAAAGAACTTACGATTAATATAAAATCCCAATATTAAATCCAAAAGCACCCAAATCCAAAGCGAGAAATAGAAGTTTTTCAATCTCCAAAACAAATCCAAAGTGCAAAAGCAATGAAAGGAATGAGTTCTGTAGAGAGAAAAAGCGTAAATCAAGTCTGGAAGTGAATATCTGATCCCTAGGCCCTAGTTCTGAAGTAATAATCCGCGCCTCGAAATTCACACCGGGCAAGTCGCGAGTCGAGACGAATCGTTTCTCCAGGTCGAGTCACGCGTCGTAAAAAAAACTTCAATTTCTAGGGAAAGTCGCGACCTATCTCGAGATTCGCGACTCCATCTCGCGAGTCGCGACTTGTGCTCACGACCATCATCTTCTGTCTCTGTGATTCTCGTGAGTCGCGACTCAGCCGCGAGTCGAGTCAAGTCGCGAAAAATGTTGGGCGCGTTTTTAGTCCATTTTTTCGGTCCTTTCTTCAGCTTTCTGGGCTCAGCATCGGGTATTCTCGATATCACAGTCTCGGCTCAAGCAATCTTATCCTCGAGCGGCACAACCTACCTCCTGAAAATACAAACACGAAAGAAATTACGAAGCAAAACATGGCAAAAAGACGCACAAATAGAAAGTAAAGAGAAAAAACACAAAACCACGTCATTGGACCAAATAAGCTACGAACATCCTACAAGTGAGGAAAAACAAAAGAAAAATAACCCAAAATAAAGACACAAAAATGGGACAAACAATTATGGCTCGTTTAATTTGTCCAAACGTTTGTCAAAACAAAATGTTTTACAAATCCAATAATTTGAGTTACTTAAACTCATTGCTTCATCCTTACATTTCCCACATATACAACTTAGAACTAATTTTTCATTCACCTTAAAACGGTTTTGAGAATTTTCTAAGTATTCCACTAACAAAAAATGGAACCGTAAAGTCGGTACAAAACTAATTTTTCTTACATCTAGACCATACATAGTTGCATAATGCTAATGACTTCACTTTATACTCTTTTTGGGCATAATTTCATTTTCAGTCCACTATATTGGCTTCTTTCAAGCAAAGGTCCACATTTTTTGTAGACATTACACTTAGTACATTAATTGAAAAATTATCAAATAAGGTACACTAATCACTGATGACAGGAAAAATTCGTTGTTTGTTTCCTTTTAGGCTTAATTTAAACGTATGCCGATGTCCATTTCAAGTGTAACCCACCGATGGATTCTTCTCGTCGACATAGTTGTACCTTAAACATGTAGCTCAATAATAGTTCATTTTCCCTCTCAATCTTCCATTCAAAAGAAAAAAAAAATAGTTATTTTCTATTTGGTTTAATTTTGACACCATCTACGATCCGATTTAGGTGGATGAAACACCATCAGATTCTTCTTGTCGAACCAATTGTATCTACTAAAATTAATCTCAATTGGAGCTTTTGTCTGCTCAGTTTGTCATCCAAATTAATATTAGCCCAAATTCGTCGTTCTCTATCTAGGGCCATTTTATTGCCTTATAGAGTAAGTTTAGTGGGGTGGCTTACTATTGGATTTATCTTATCAGGACAGTCGTAACTACAAATTGTAGCTCAATTATATTCCATTTGCCTACTCAATTTTTTGTTCAGAATAAATTGAGCTGATATATTCCTGGCCTAATTCTAGTGTCATCTGAGGTCAGTTTCAAGTATTTGATCTATCGTTGTATTTTTCTCGTCGAGATGTTATCTACCCAAATGTAAGACCATTTGGAGTTCTTTTGCTCAGTCAATTGCCACGTCTAAAGTTATATGCACAAACTACATTTTCAGGCTATGATTGGCTCGTGATCAGCCCACGCCGAGCCATTGATAAATTTAAACAATCTGGTTTTTATCTTGCTATTGATGTTTTTTTTTGTCAAACAACAACTATATTAATAATGGAAAAACTCAATAGAGTACAACAGATGTGTCAGCGGACACAACTGGAACCAAGAACAAAGCCTGGACCAACCCCCCTTGGATCTACACAAGGGAACAAGGGGTACAATCCAAGGTGGGACAACTCCCTCAAGGAGGTACAAACAACTGCATAACATAACTCCATAAAGGAGACTCCAACTCTATGTAGGAGACTAGGTGTCAAACGCCACTAGACTTAACAAAATGAAAAAACAACGCACACCTACAAAAAACTATAAAATAAGACATTCACTAAACCTCGCCGGCAAACCAAACGACCACCCTAACTACCAACCGAGCCAAGCACTACATCATAAAAACCAAACCTAGTAGCAAATCTAGTCCCCAAACCCAAAAACTGCAACTAAAATCGAAATGTCTAGGCAGACCTGGCGAGGAGTTAAATCTCGGACCAGACTTGGGTTTCAAAGATTTTCAACATCGTGGGAGGGAGGGGAGCCATCACAAAATGCCGGAAGGTTCAAAAAGATACCCTGGGCCTCTAGGTTGCAAGCAGCCTAGCAGAAGCTTCACCATGGGCGTTGGGCTTGAAGGCGCAAGAGCCAAGGACTCCGGCAGAACGACGACCACTCAGAGCTAGAGGCTGGACGTGATGGACCAGCGACCTCGACCGGGCTTAGGAGATAGATGGAGCGGCGACCTAGCTCCGACCATGTCTCCCGAAAATCTTCGGGCGGGGCTAAAATGGTGCCTTCAGTCGCGGCTCAGTCATGGCCGGCTCCGAGGACGCAGAGGCCGGCCGACAGAAAGAGGGCTGGGGGGGCACGACGGAATGGCCACGAGGGTTTTTCTGATGAAAAAAGGCTTCTGCGAAAGCGGGCTCTTGCCAATCATGAATATTGTGCCTTATTTGATGAATATTTTTAAATTAATGTAATAGATTTGATATATGCTAAAAACATGGACTTTAGCTGAAAATAAGTCAATATAATGGACTAAAAGGATCATGTTATATTTTTAATTATATGATGTGTGATATTACAAGACTTGGGACATCTTGAATGTTCATAACAAAAGTATAACTACTCACAACACATATATCATGTTCTTTCAAATCATACAAAGTTAACATTAATAAAATGATAAACGAACAACCTTCAATAACTATGTAATTATATATTACACACAACGTATACATAAATGCTCGCTTAATAAATTAATTAACCCCAAAAGCATCCACAAGTTCCACCTCATCACCCGCCGCCTCCACCGCCGCAGCCACCGCCGCCACCACAACCACCGCCGCCGCCGCCGCCACCACCTCCATA
>CACSLK010003174.1:4074831-4102759 GCA_902706635.1 Striga hermonthica
GTTCATTGAATCATCAGTTTAAAAAGATAAAAAAAAATAAAATTATAACTGTGATTCGTCGAAAAACCCGAGCTCAGCCCAGCCCGACGGGTAAAATAAGAATCACTCATCCCAATACAAAGAAATGTGTAATAATAATAATTAGTTTTTGATTTAAAAGTTATATTGAAAAAAGTGATAATGCAAGAATAGGAAAAAAAAAAAAAAGAAAAGTAAGAGCAAAGAATAAATTTTTTTAAAATAAATTCATTGTTAGCATATTTAAATTCCTGTTCCAATTTAAAAACATTGCCAGGTAGATTCATAAAGAACTGAACTGAACCAAACCGGTTTTTTCTTACAAAATAAGATCCATAAACACAATCCCATACAAGTATTTCGCTTCCCAAAACTGGATTCAATCTATGAGTTACGAACAAACAAGCGCGATGAGCTTACATTGAGAATGTAATAAAAAGTCCCTCAATGTCGATAATATGTACTTTTTTAGCATATTTCATAGTTGGGTATGTCAAAGAACAGAGTTCCAATAATGATAAACAAAAGAATTGAAAACAAAAGAACAGCCACCTTGCAAGGAGAATACTATCAAGACCACTTAAAGACACGCATCTAACGAATCAATTTTCCGACTTTCAGCTACAACAAGCTCCTCCTTGTGAGACAGCACCATCTCTTCCTGATGAATTTCCCTGTATACCCCCATATCCAACTTTGATTCCATATGACTGCAGAAAAAAAAAAAAGTATATTTAACTGTGCACAAAAGTACAACATGTTTCCTTTTTTACCATGCGCTTCAAGCATGCATGGTTATTAACTAGCACTGATCCGAAACGAAATAAGTTGTGCCTACAATGGTGTACCCGTCAAACTGTAACATACTATTACCAAATGTAACTAATTCACATGCCACTCATATGATAATCTAACTTGAAAAACACACGGGGGGTTCCCCCACCATATAATTTCACATCCCTCTCATGTCAAACATTAGAGAGGCACTTCTACTAAAAAAATGTTTCACCAAACAGAACATATGAGAAAACAGTTCAAAAGATTAAGCATAAATCAAGAAAATACCTCGTTAGACACATCGAAAGCTCCATCCTGAATCTTCTTGTAAATTGTTGAGGCAGTATTTATGAACGCCTGAGAGAAGGAAAGTTCATAAAACACGAAAAAAAATGATATAATTCCTAAACAAAATGGCTACCTAGTCGAGATAACTATATGCAGGAGATTGATTGACAATCAATGAGAGGATTTCATACCTCCTCCACGTTCTGAGCTGTTTTGGCTGATGCCTCCATGAATATCAACCCATTCTCCTTTGCAAATTGTTCTCCCTCCTCGGTGCTTACAGCTCTTCTGTGAGCCAGATCACTCTTATTACCTATCAGCATTATGGTCATGTTTGCATTTGCATGCTGCCTAGCATCCTCCAACCAACTAGCAAGGTGGTTAAAGGTTTCCCTCCTGACAAGTTCAAAATTCAGATTATCCAATCCATCAGCTTAACATTGTAGAAAAATAAAAGGACATAAGTCGTCAAGAAGATATATATAAGACACAGGCCCACACACCACAGTTTGATTTGATTAGCAAAACTGAGAACTTTAATATGGATAAATGGAAACACAAAAATTCTTCCTGAGGTTTGCACTTTCTTCATGGATGTCCCTTATAAAGCGTGAGATTTGTGGAATAGAAATAATATTAAGGCAGTATTTGTAATTTTAAAAGATAGGTAAATATAACAACTTGGTTAACCAGCACGCATACACAGACATTCAGAGAATTTTCACTGTGACGAAGAATTGACCACCCACACATACTCCAGGATCACTAGCAAAATTTAAAATTAAAAGCATCACAGAAAGTCTCCTATTGTATGCAAACAGAATTAATACTACCTTGTGATGTCATACACCAGCAAGGCCCCAGCAGCACCTCTGTAGTAAGACCTTGTAATGGACCTGAATGACTCTTGCCCAGCCTGAAATGATAAGAAAAGGAGTCAGATGTCAATTTGTAAACAAGTATTTTTAGAATAAGAGATCGCATAGGAGAAAATTGATTTAGAGAAATGAGAACAAAATAATCAAGAAAATAGTAAAATACCAAGACACTACTATGGGTCTTGGACACTAGACCAACTTTAAGATATAAATTTAGCTATTTGAAAACACAAGGTACATAAAAGGATTGTGTGGGGAAAAAAAACAAAGAAAAGAACACCATAATGAAAACATGGCAAAGAAGGTAAAAAGAGCAAGGTTGGAAGAGAAACCGTGTCCCAAATTTGGAGCTTTATCGGTCTATTGTCGATTGTAATCATCCTGGCTCCAAACTCAACACCAATGGTCAAGTCATGCACTGGCTGAAAGCGTTTGTCAGTGAACTGCAGAAGCAGACATGACTTCCCAACACCTGAAGTTATTTCAGAACTCGTGAGTTTTACATTTACCTTAACCATCTAATATTTCGCTAAAGCAAGATCAATTGTGTCTAATTTCTTCATATCTCCCAAAGACAATCCATTTATAACTTACAGAAACTAAACGAATATGGCTGCATCCGAAAATCTTAAATTACAAGAGTAACCGTATCTACCTCTAGCATACCTCACAAGAGACAATACATTTATAGCTTACATAAACTAAAAGATCGTGGCTGCATCAGACAATCTCTAAGTACAAGATTAATCGTGTCTATCTCTTTGGTTGATTTATCATTATTCTTTATCCTTGCACGAAGTGATAGAGCTTCGATTAAGCCTTCAATTAAAACGGGTAAGGTGCAACCCAACTGCTAACAACAGCCCCTGATTCGCATCAACATGATATATAACCTAGCTTGCATTTCATGTCTATGAAGGTCCTATGATCTCTTATGCACATTAAAAATAACCCCACCATAAAATTATCAGTCCAAACGATCAAGCCGCAAGTAATCATACAGCAAATCTCACAACACAATGAAGCCCCCTTTCTCAGAAAACAATCAAATTCAAAGCCCACAACATCAGTACATCCAAAAGGAAATACATAGCAGCCAAGAACAACCACGAAACGAAAACAAACAAACAAATAAATTGATCAATATTGTACCTGTGTCACCGATGATAATGTACTTGAAGAGGTAAGCGTACGACATGATTACCTCGGATCAAACACCACAAGAGATGTCAAAAAAAAAACAAGAGGATCCGAGAAATCAAAACAAGAATGAATTGAATTCAATCTGATTGATTGTCGATTAATGGATAACAGAAGAATGAGATTGAATTGATTCGTAGAGAGAAGCGTGAGAGAAAATTTTTCTTCCCTCTTTTTTCCTTCTTTCCAGAGGGAGAGAGGAAAGGCCTATCTGTAAAAGAGAATTTCAACGTGTGAAATAAAAGGGGGAGAAATGACGAGTTGTGGGTTGGTCCGTATAATGAGGAATTCTCAAAGGAATTTTTAGGTCTTCTTTTTATGGACAACTAATACGAATCTCGTGCGATGCACGGATAAGAGATATTTATTAATATTTATAAATTAAAACTGTCTTTAAATAATATTCATAAATTAAAAATGTGGAATCAATATTTAATACAATTTATATATATATATATATTTTGAAAATATTATATGAAATTTAAATTGCTCACAATTAAATAAAACATGTCTATTTAAAATTAATACTCAACTCGTACGATGCACATAACTGATAATAATTACATTGTATTTATTCAAAATAAGTATCATTTTAAAATTTTGTCGAGAAATTCGATTTGCCTACAAATGTGATTCTATAAAATAGTTATTTGTGTAAATTTTATCATATAGTTAAAATTCTATGTGAATAATAAGTATAATTATAAAACCTATATTGTTTCATTATTTAAAATGAATTTAATTTTGTGTAAGTTATCCAAATAAAAAATAAGTAGTTGAGTAATTTATTAAACTATAAATAATTGACTATTTTATTTACGTCCAAGTTAATATTGGTTCATAAGCTATGAATAATTACTCAGGCAGACTCTTCAAATACCACTGTCATTCTGTATATATATATATATGTGTGTGTGTGTGTGTGTGTGTGTGTGTGTGTGTGTGCGCGTGTGTATTTTATCTTGCAATTTTCTAGATTTGTTGTCCGTATTATCGTTGAAATTTATCAAATAATTTTCTAGTATTAAATTACAAATTTTAAATTTTATTAACCAATAATTGTTCAAAAATCTTTTTTGTTTTTCATGAGAAATACATACCAATTTGCCAAATTATCATCAATATTTTATAGAAAGTTATTATGGAAATATGCTAAAATTTGAAAATCATATTACCTTGATCATATAACAAATCAACTTAAAATTCGACTTTCATACTCATACAAATAAAATTTATACCACTTATTTTATTTTTAAAATTTTCAAATACACTGTTATCCATACAATTTCCATACCATTTAAATTCAGAAATTTCATACAAAAATAAATCGCCCACTTTATAGCATAAATTCAAACAATTATTAATATCAACACCTTTCATATAAAAAAAAAAAAAAAAAATGGCCACCAGATACCTCAAATAAAATCGCTTACTTTATATCAAGATCGGATTTATTAATTTTCATAATAAATACCCTTAAATAAAACCCAGATATGTTTTAAACTCGAAATTAAAGCTCTATTAGTGGGATTTTTTGAAAATTTTCAAAAAAGATTATCAAAATTTAGTAATTTTAAATTTTTTAGGCGGGATTTTAGTTTCCATTTTAAATAAATATAAACTTATATATATTATAAAAATTATTATGACAAAGGAATAGAAAATCTTACCATAATGGTCCTTAAATAAAATAATAACTATTTTTTAAAAAAAGTATTTAGAATATTTCATAAGAACTTACATTTTTGTTTTAAGTATAAAATTTTAATCAACATTTGTGTATTTATACAGGTGTTGTAGCACTATTACTTCACATATAAAAGGTTGAACTTGTGGTTGATGGAAATCTCGATTCATATGTCGTAAATTTGAAAGTATGCATGATCTATTCTGTTACACATTTTGACTACTTACCATAGATCACGCCACGATTTTTTGAGGACAAAGATAACAAATGTCATAATTTTAGAGTAGTATTTAATGCTGCCAATTTTTGTTTGAATATAAAAATTACTAAAAATGGTAGGTAATTAATGCTAACAGAAATTTGACCAGGGTTGACCTACTATTTTTTAAAAATGGTAATTCTTTTTATATATATAGACTAGTACGGTGCGGGGGAATTTATTATCTATTTTCTTTTTAAATGATTTGCATTTAAATTGTCTCACGACATTAAAAATATTATAAAATAAAAATTATATATTATTGAATACTTTCTTATGTACAATATTTGTGTTTTGATTTTATGGCACGTAAAATATTACATGGGTGTTCGAATTTTATCTAAAATTTGTTTTATTAGTTATTAGTTAACAAATTACATTTTCTTTAAAATTTATGGATCTTATTTATTAAAAAAAATTAGTAGGAAAAAATTGAGATTTATAGGAATTTTCACACCATTTTTTAATCTAATTCAAAACTTTGATTAAGAAAAATTAAAAAGTATTATTAGTTTTTCCTAAAAATGAAACTGAATTTTATACCAATACAGCTATTTTTTACCAAACAATTTATTGATCCGAATATTCGATTAAAACAAAGTAAAATTAATCATCAATTTTTCTTAAGAATGTAATCGAGTGTTTCTATCATTACACCGATTTTCTTACCAAATAAAATTGAATTAAAAGTAATTCTAATAGAAAATCAGAATATTTTTTTAAGATTTATGCAACTGTTTCTATCCTAAGAACATTGATAACTTCATAAAACTGATACGAACTTAATATGATTAAGAAAAAAAACATTAGTATCCAAAAAAGTCGTTGCATTCAAATTTTGAAAAGTTGCACACAGTATTGAAATTGATTTGAATTGTTTCCCTAAATAATTGTATAAGGTTTGACTTTAAATATCAAAGGTGAATCGATTTCGTTACCAAAAAATGTGGATACGATTTTGAATGTATATTCCATCCAAATCTTAATTTCGTCTTAAAATAAAAATTGCACGTGGTTTTATCCGATTTGCACACATTTTTTGAAAGAAAAAAATCGTTAAAAAAAGATTGGAAGATTTTTAAAAAATATACAACTATTTATTTCCTAAATTTGTATCCAATTTGCACAGTTTTTATAAATTAATTTGTATTTGGATTTGTTTTCATAAATAAGTAACATATTTTTGGCATAAGAATCTCTAAATTTGGTGGGACTCAGATTTTGGTAAAAAAAAAAAAAATAGGATTCATATTTTGGCATAAGAATCTCCAAAATTGTTATGAAAAAAAATAAGATTAGATTTTGTTACTAAAGATTCACATGTGTTTTATTTGAAATTTCCACTAATAGTAAGTCAGACTATTTATGTTTTCATCAAAGTTACTAAAAATAATTTTACCAGCAACTTTTTTATATTAGTATAGATATAAAGATAGATGTTTATATAGAGCAAAAAAAGATAGATGAATAAGTACTAAGAAATGAAGTTATGGCCCAAAAATTGGTAATTTTTTAAAAAGATTCAATTAATTTCGATATCAAAATAAGAATGTGAATTCATTTTTTTCTGTTATTAAAAGTTTTCTATTTTTATATAAAAAGTTGGGCATGAGTTATTCCTAATATAAAGGATTTTTTTTTTCTTCTAAATAGTATACCGTAGGTTCTTGTTGGTTTTTTGAATATATCTTGTTTTAGGAATATGCAGGAATTCTTATCTGGGTGTACTCAATTAAGGCTTTTATTAACTTTTTAAGACTTTTTAAGTGAGTGACTTTGCTGGATTTTGTGAAATTTTTATTACTTTTGTGGACATTTCGGACTTTTATAACAAAATCTCACCAATTTGATGAGATTTATGTTGAGACTTCGTCTTTGTAATTTTAATAAAAAAAAGTCTCCAAAAGTTTCACAATTTAAAAAATATTATAAAGTCTTTCTACTTTGAATACCGAGTGACTTATTGTCACTCTTTAGAAACTTTCAATTGTATATATCGAGACTTTTAGAGATTTATAAAAAGTCTTTAATAGTCTAATTGAATACATGCAGACTTTTTAGAAGTCTAAAAAAATTTCAGTTGAATTCACCAAAATTTTGAAAAGTCTTAAAAAGTCTTATTGAAGAGATAGACCGATTCTATTCAATTCAACATAATTATCTCTTCTTTTTTATTTTCCTTTTTAATTTTATTTTCTTTAATATTTAATTATCTTCTTACTTAATTAGGAGTTAATAAATTAGATTTGATTAATTAGCTTAATAATTGTTAAAGTTGTTACCAAATCCGCCAATTTTGTTAAAGTTGTTAAAAAAAGGCAAAAAAATAAAATAAATTGAAATATCAAAGATGTTTCCAAAAAAAAAAAAGGATAAAACATTATCACTCTCACATCCAAACAAAACACCAAAATTTTGAAAATATTAGGATGTGTTATGAAATGAGAGGAATATAAAGAACACAATGTAAAAACTGGATATAATTGTAATAAGCTTTCTTTCTTTCCCCTCTTCCGTGCAAAAATTACACTTCCTTTGGCGAGGGCCTTCAATAATGTAATGACACAAACTTCAATATATCTTATTACAATAATTCAAATGATAAGATATTTATTAGTGGTAGATTCCACTTATCATAACACTCCTCCTTGGAATTACCACTATTAAATGTGCGTTTTATGCTGCCTCGTTAAAAATCTTATCTGGAAAAACTCTGTGGGAAAAAAACCGAGATAAGGAAAAAAGAGTACAGCCGCACATACTCCCCCTTGAGTTATCATCTGTGCAAATCCCGAAGATGTCTCATTCCAATATTGTGTACGTGCTTTCGAAACATTGTCGTCGGAAGTGCCTTCGTAAACAAATCTGCTGCATTATCGCTTGATCGAATGTATTGAACTTTGATTTGTTTGTTTCTTTCAAGCTCTTGCGCATATGAGAAGAACCTTGGCGGGATATGTTTAGTTCCGTCACTCTTAATGTATCCTTCTTTGGTTTGACCGACACATGCTGCATTGTCTTCGTATATCACCGTCGGGTCATTATTGTTCGATAGTCCACTGGCTTGTTGAATATGTTGAGTTATGTTTCTGAGCCAGATACTTTCCCTAGTTGCTTCATGAAGTGCAATGATCTCAGCATAGTTTGAAGACGTCGCAACTAATGTTTGTTTCTGGGAACGCCAAGAAAATGCAGTTCCACCAATCGTGAAAACGTAGCCAGTTTGAGATCTTGCTTTATAGGGGTCTGATAGATATCCTGCATCTGCAAAACCGAATATTTTCATGCTTTTTATCATTAGAGTAAAACAATCCCAAATCGATTGTCCCTTGGAGATAACGTAATATATGCTTGATAATTTCAATGTCTCCTCGTAGGTGCCGAGTTATATCTCGCTAACAAGTTGGTAGCAAAAGATATATCTGGTCTGGTGCAATTTGCAAGATACATAAGAGCTCCTATGGCACTCATATATGGTATTTCAGGACCAAGTATTTCTTCATCTTCTTCACAAGGTCGAAATGGATCATTTTCGATATCTAATGTTCGATTGACCATTGGGGCACTAAGTGAATTAGCCTTGTCCATATTGAATCGTTTCAGTATTCTTTTAGTGTAATTAGATTGATGGACAAATATCCCATTTTGGACTCGTTCTATTTGCAAGCCGAGACAATATTTTTTCTGTCCGAGATCTTTCATTTCAAATTCGCCTTTTAGTAAAGTGACTGCTTCTTGAATTTCATTTGTAGTCCCAATAATATTAAGATCATCGACATAGACAACAATTATCACAACTCCATCTTGTGATCTTTTTATAAAAACACACGGGAATATTTGATTATTTATGTATCTCTGTTTTAGTAATTGTTCACTCAAACAATTATACCACATACGCCCGGATTGTTTGAAGCCATACAATGATCTTTGCAGTTTTATCGCACATAACTCTTTAGGTTTGGACTTTAGTGCTTCGGGTATTCTAATTCCTTCTGGAATTTTCATATAAATGTCAGCGTCTAGCGATCCATATAAGTAAGCAGTCACAACATCCATGTGACGCACCTCAAGATTTTCGTGGATGGCTAAACTAATCAAGTATCTGGAAGTAGTTGCATCCATAACAGGGGAATATGTTTCATCATAATCGATCCCAGGCCTCTGGGAAAATCCCTGTGCTACAAGGCGAGCTTTATATCTTGTGATCTCATTTTTCTCATTTCTTTTTCTGACAAAAACTCATCTGTATCCAATAGGTTTTATGTATTTGGGTATAATGGTAATAGGTCCAAAAACCTTTCGTTTATTAAGCAAATTTAACTCGGCTTGAATAACACCTTTCCATTTGTCCCAATCATTTCTGACATTCAATCATAGATTTTGGTTCAGGATCTTCAACTTCTTTGTTAATTTCTTGTGATACCATATATGCGAATGCATCATCAATGATTTCAACACGCTTCTAAAGTTTCCCATTATTTACATAATTGATGGAGATTTCAATATTTTCATTTCGTTCCGAAATTTTTCGATCATCTTGATTCTTTTTCAAATTCGAATCTTGAATTTCTCTTTTCTTTCGAGGATTCTTATCTTTAGACCCCACTGGTCTTCCTCGTTTCAAGCGTGCCTTTAATTCATTTGACACATCGTCATTTGCCATTTCTTTTGTAATCTCAATTCGAGCAGGGGCATTTATAGCTGCAACATGTGATTTTGTCACCCTTTTTGTGTCAGTAAATGCATTTGGCAATTGATTTGCAATATTCTACAGATGTATGATCTTTTGAACTTCTTGCTCTCTTTGTTTGGTGGGAGGATCAAGATATGATAGTGATGATGTTCTCCATTCAATATTTCTTTTAATTGACTTTTCATTCCCACCTAAAGGGGGAAATAATTCTTCATTAAAATGACAATCATCAAACCGAGCTGTAAAAACATCACTTGTTTTTGGCTCAAGGTATTTTATTATTGATGGAGATTCATATCCAATATATATTCCCAACCTTCTTTGAGGCCCCATTTTTGTACGTTGGGGCGGAGCAATTGGTACATATACTCACAACCAAAAATTCTTATATGTGCAATATTTGGTTCTCGACCAGATGCCGACTATAATGGCGAGTACGTATGGTGTGCACTTGGTCTTATGCGAATTAGATTATCTGCATGCAGAATAGCATGTCCCCATACTGAAGTGGGGAGTTTTGTCCTCATTATCAATGGTCTGGCTATAAGCTGCAGTCGTTTAGTCAATGATTCTGCTAGACCATTTTGAGTGTGAACATGTGCTACAGGGTGTTCAACATCAATTCCCACTGCCATACAATAATCATTAAATGCTTGAGATGTAAACTCTCCAGCATTGTCAAGTTTGACTATTTTGATAATATAATCTGGGAATTGAGCCCTTAATTTAATAAGTTGGGCAAGTAATTTAGCAAATGCCACATTTCGAGTGGATAACATGAGTCACATGTCAATTCATGTGTTTGCAGTATCCTCTGATTTTTTAATGGATGTCCACTAGAATTTTCAATAATTCTTCGCATCATTATCGAGCCAGGATGACCAAGTCGATCATGCCAAAGTTTAAACATTTCAACTGACTGTGAATTTGTTGCAGCATAAGTCTCGATAATATAAATGCGGGTGTAATATAAGCCCGAGGATAAAGCTGGTAATTTCTCCAAAACACATTTATTTCCCTTAATACTTGAGGTAATGCAAAGATATTCAACTCACCCTTTATTCATTGTTTCAACGTGGTATCCGTTCATTCGGATATCTTTAAAACTCAACAAGTTTCTTGTTGATTTTGGGGAGAATAGTGCATCATTCAATGTAAATTTTGTACCTCCCACCATAAAAAATATGGCTTTTCCAGAACCCTCAATTATCTTTGCATTCCCGGATATTGTGTTTACTTTTGCTTTATTTAATTTCAAGTTGACGAAATATTTTCTGTCCTTGAGTATAGTATGTGTTTGTCCCATTTTTGTTATCCTTTTCTTTGTTTATTTGGTAGATTTTATCCCCCGAGTTTAGGTTTTTATTAGTCAGTTTGGTCCTTTTGTCGTTCTTTTCGCTTGTTAGTCGTTTATTTATCGTTTTCGATATTTTCTGTTCTTTTTGCTTGTTTTTCGGGTGTTGATCTTCTATCTTAGGTGGTGTGCAAATCAGGCTTTTCATCTCACATTGGAGCTATTTGAGCAACCGAGCATTAAGCAGAATTTCAGTCACAAGTGCCAGCTTTCACGAGTCCCCCGCGTCGCGACGCTCGTCGCGCCTCGACAAGAACCTTCACGAGTCCCCCGCGCCGCGACAAAGCTTTAGAGAGTTCGACTCCTCCAGGTGCCGCGCCGTGTCGTCTGTCGCGCTGCGGAGCAGAGGCACGTCGCGCCGTGTCCACTCCATCACGCCGCGGGGCAGCGCCATTCCGCGCCGTTTCCTTTCCCTCGCGCCGCAGAGCACTGGTCTATCGCGCCGTGACCGCTCTTCGCGGCGCAGTGCTGATAATTCAAATGCAGATGACGGGCTATTTTTATGTTATGGACGATAGGGTTAAGTTTTATTCCGTACTTTTTATTTTGAACTCTTTGGAGAGAAAACACATCTTTTCTCTCGAAATTTTTCTTCTCTTTGATTTCAGTTTTAACCTTGAAGGTGAAGAACCTCAAGATTTGTTTTTCGGTTTTAGCTTTCGGATTTGGATTGCTCTTTGTTTTCGACATTTTTTTTTATCAATCGTAAGCATCCTTTCTCACTTTGTTATGATGTTTTGTGCTTGGATTGTTATGAGTTCTTATGTTCAAATTATTATGAGTAGCTAAATCTTTTGTTGGGGATAGGAGATATTCGTGTTGGTTCGTTCGTGATTCATTTATGTTTGCTTACCATTCAATCTATTCGAGTTGTTCTTAATCTAGGGTTAGATGCTTGATCACCATTCTAATCTAATTAATCAATTTGTAGAACCGAAAGGGGAGAAATTGGTTGAACGTGGCTCGTTTAGAATAGGCTTGTTCGTCAATGTATTGCCTATGCGTTGATTGTTCAGATAATGAATTGCTTGTGTTTGTTTTCTTGTTACTGACAGTTATTGAGGACAAATTTCTAAGCGAGTAAATTATTAGATCTCTTAACCGAGTGGATAAACACTTAATAGTTGTTGAGAACCATATACGAGTATCTCCGATTCCTCAACTTCCCCAACCTTATTTTAATTTCGTTTGGATCCGATAGTTTGTTTGTTTTTATTTATTTATTTGAGAATTCGTAGTTGATAATTAAAAAACCAACAATTTGAACTAGAGTGTTTAGATTTTGTTTCTTTTTTCGTGTGTTTGGATAGTCGTGCAGTTTATTCCGGCTAACCTTCCTTGAGTACGACCCAGTGTCGAATCTTTCGATTCTACTCCGGTAAAAATATTTACAACAAATTGGCGCCGTTGCCGGGGAAGGTTTAGGACTTATTTTGTGCGCCTATTCAATTTGTTTTCAGTGTTTCTCTTGTTTTCTTTTTATTTGTTAGGTTTTAGTCCTTGTTTCATTTTGTTTTTATCATTGGTGCTCGTAACTCTTGTTGGTTTAGTGTATGCGTACCAGGAGTAGACGCAAATTGTTATCTCCAATCAACAAGTCAGTTAGCGAGAGCCTGAGAGAGCTGCTAGACGAGCTTACACCGGAATCCGAAGAAAAAGACCAGCACTCTCCACAATCGTCAGAAGGCAGCAACGTCGACATGGGTGAACAACAGGAACAAGCTCCTCGTAACACTCTCTGAACCTTAGCCCAGCCGGTTATCGGGCCTGTCACTTCGTGCATCCGTTTGTCAGATCCTGCACGAAACTATGAGTTGAAGATGATTCATTACAACCAGCTACCGGCATTCCATGGGCTCCCGAGTGAAGATCCACTTAACTTCATCTGGGAGTTCTATAATGTGCTCAACACCTTTCCTCTTAACGGACTGAACGAAGATCAATTAAAGATGAGGTGTTTCCCCGAGACATTGAAAGACCGGGCCAAGGTCTGGTTCATGACACTTGCATCGGCATCTCTAACTACCTGGACCGAAGTTTACACGAAGTTTATTGGGAGGTACTACTCCCATTCGAAGACTCAGGAGCTCCGGTCACAGATCGTCTCGTTTGCCCAACTACCGAGTGAGACTCTTCACGAGGCCTGGGAGCGTTTCAAGGATCTCCAGCGGCAGTGCCCTCATCATAATCTTTCGCCAGGACTGTTGATGAATTGTTTCTACGACTCCCTCAATCAGAATTTGCAATATATGGTTGATAATGCTGCTGAGAGAGACATTGGTGCGAAGACAGCCGAAGAGATGTATGAGATTTTTGAGACAATGAGTGCTAACTCATCTCAAAAGAGCAATCATGGGAAGAGGGCCGTGGTCAACGAGGTATCTTCTGCTCAAGACATGATGGCTCATCAAATAGCCGAACTTACTGAGCATGAATGCACGAGGAAGTCAGTCAGTGCAGACCATGACGGTAGACACATGTGGGGCATGTGGAGTTCAGGGGCATAGATCCGAGGTGTGCCCATCAGCTTTCAACCAGGAGGTTGGAGAACAATATGCAGATGTCAACGCCCTCCAAGGATATCAGAACCGGCAGCCCAACGACCCCTACTCCAATACTTACAACCCCGGGTGAAGAAATCACCCACACTTCTCGTGGTCAAACAACAGCAACACCCTCCAGCCACCTCGCCCAAACTTCAACCAACAGCAATCCCGTCCAAACTTCATGCAACAACAACCTCGTCTCAATTTCATCCCTCGTCCCAACTACCAACAACAGCAGCAACCGCAACAGCTAGCCCAAGAGTCCGGTTCGAGCTCGTCGAACCAAGATGACAAGCTAGACAAGATCCTCCAGTTCATCACTAACAAGGACTCATCTATTAAGCGTCTCGAGACGCAAGTGGGTCAGCTTGCCACAAGAGTCGGGAACATGGAGGCTGAGTCAGACAAGGGGAAACTTCCGAGCCAGCCCGAGCAAGCAAAGGCGATCACTGTGTTGAGGAGTGGGAAAGAAGTGGACAACAAAGTAAGAATGCCCGAGCCTGACGGCCCCAAACCAACCGACCAGCCCAAGGAAACCGAGGAGGGCAGGAAAAGCATAGAAACCGACTCAGTAAAACTGTCAGAGAGTCCCTTACTTCACAAGTCTCCAAACCCTTACAAGCCACGCATCCCTTTTCCAAGCCGACTTCGAGATGAGAAACAAGAGCAACAATTCCGGGACTTATACAACATGCTCTCAAAAGTCAACGTCAACTTACCTCTCCTGGATGTGATCAAGAACATGCCTTCTTACGTGAAGTTCTTCAAGGATTTGGTCATGAAGAAGAGGAAATTTGGAGATGAGGAGAAAGTGGTGGTTTATGAGGCAGCGAGTGCCATGCAGCATGATCTCCCAAAGAAAGAACGGGACCCCGGGGGTTTTGTGATACGAATTGCTCTCGGGAACAGAAAAGAGGCTTCGGGGATGCTTGACCTCGGAGCGGGAATCAACCTCATGCCATTCTCTATCTTCCAGAGGTTCGGTCTCGGAGACTTGAGACCTACTAGGATGTGCTTACAGCTGGCCGACCGCTCGATTCGATACCCTAAAGGGGTGGTGGAAGATGTCCTTTTTCGTGTAGGGAGACTTATTGTTCCGGTGGACTTCGTGGTTCTAGACGTGGGGGACGTTCAGGAGAATGAGAAGGATCACACCATCCTTCTTGGTAGACCGTTTATGGCAACCACCAACACCCTTATTGACGTGAGGAACGGGACCTTGAACATGACTGTCTTAGGCGAATCCGTATCTATCTCAGTCCGAGAAGCTACCTCAGCATCCTCGGTTAACTTTGTGGAGGAGTGTGCATTTGTTGACGTAAGCGATCCATTTGTCGAGGAAATGACCATTCGAGACTTAGAGGAGAGGATAATGCCCGATCTTAAAGAAGAAGAAGGGCCCACCATTGAGCTTTTTGTCGCAGACGAGCCCGACAAACCGAACCCATCCACACTAGAGCTCAAGGAACTACCTCGCCACCTTAAATACGTGTTCCTCGACGATAAGAAGCAAAAGCCGGTCATCATCTTTGCTGAGCTTAACCGGGAAGAGGAGAATGAGCTGATTGAGGTAATTAAGAGGAACCAGAAGGCCATTGGTTGGAGCCTAGAAGACATTAAGGGCATCAGCCCTTCCACATGCATGCACCGGATCATTCTAGAGGAGGGTGATAGGCCTTTTTGGGATAGCCAACAAAGGCTCAACCCGAATATGATGGAAGTGGTAAAGAAGAAAGTGCTGAAGCTCTATTCCGAAGGGCTTATCTATCCAGTGGCCGACAGCGAGTGGGTGAGTCCCATTCATGTGGTGCCCAAGAAGGGAGGCATTACGGTGATTGAGAATGAGAGAAAGGAAATGGTTCCCACCCGCATTACCACCGGGTGGAGGATGTGCATTGACTACAGGCGACTCAACGCTGTGACCAAGAAGGACCACTTCTCGTTGCCATTCATTGATCAGATTCTCGACCGACTCTCCGGCCACCAATTCTATTGCTTCTTGGACGGACTCTCGGGCTACTACCAAGTGGCCATAGCTCCGGAGGATCAACCGAAGACAACCTTCACGTGCCCATTCGGCACATTTGCCTTCAGACGTATGCCTTTCGGCCTATGCAACGCACCCGGGACCTTCCAACGGTGCATGTTTTCCATCTTCTCCGATATGCTCGAGGACTGCTTGCAGGTATTCATGGATGACTTCTCAATCTTTGGTACCTCTTTTTTCTGATTGTTTGCATAACTTAACTCGAGTGCTTGAAAGATGCATTGAGTCGAATTTAACTTTGAGTTGGAGAAAAGTCACTTTATGGTTGACAAAGCGAAAGTTGATGTTATTGAAAAACTTCCCCCGCCTGTGAATGTAAAAGGTGTTAGGAGTTTCTTAGGACATGCTGGCTTTTATAGACGATTTATTAAAGATTTTTCGAAAATCAGCCAGCCTTTATGTCACTTGCTTGCCAATGATGTGCCATTCGTGTTTGATGATGCATGTTTAGATGCTTTTGATATATTGAAAAATAAGCTTGTGACTGCTCCTGTTGTGATTGCACCTGATTGGTCTTTGCCATTTGAGATTATGTGTGATGCTTCAAATCTTGCTATGGGGGCCGTTTTGGGCCAACGAGTTGATAAATTGCTTCGTGTGATTTATTATGCTAGTTTCACTCTCAATGGTGCCCAACTGAATTATACTACCACTGAGAAAGAACTTTTGGCTGTTGTGTTTTCTCTTGAAAAATTTAGGTCTTATATCTTGGGATCTAAAGTAATTGTGCATTCAGACCATGCAGCCCTTAGGTATCTTTTGAGTAAAACTCAATCGAAACCTAGGCTTATTCGGTGGATTCTGCTTTTGCAAGAATTTGATGTAGAGATACGAGATAGGAAAGGGTGTGAAAATGTTGTTGCTGATCATTTGTCTCGTATTGTTCTTTCTGAACCTTCACTTGCATTGCATGAGCATGTTGGTATACACGATGACTTTCCATATGAGCATGCAAGTGAAGTGACAAATGTCCCTTGGTATGCTGATATTGTCAATTACTTTTCAGATGGTGTCTTGTTGGCTAACCTCTCTTCCCAAGAGAGGAAACGTTTTGTGTTGATGTGTAGGAGTTACTTTTGGGATGACCCACTCCTTTTCAAGGTGGGAAAGGATGAGATCCTTCGGAGGTGTGTGCCCGAGGACGAACAAGCAGATGTTCTCGCTTTTTGCCACGAGTTCAATTGTGGAGGACATTTTGGAGGTCGAAAGACCGCCTTTAAAGTCCTCCAATCAAGTTTGTTTTGGCCAACACTCTTTAGAGACGCTCATAGCTTTTGTAAATCATGTGATCGATGCCAAAGAACTGGGAACATTGGTTCTAGGAATGAAATGCCCCTTGTGAATAATCTACAAGTTGAAATTTTTGATGTTTGGGGCATTGATTTCATGGGACCGTTCGCCAAATTTTTTGGTTTCGAATATATCCTCCTTGCTGTAGATTACGTGTCCAAGTGGGTCGAGGCTATCCCCACACGGACATGTGATGCTAATGTGGTTATTAAGTTTTTGCGAGGAAATATCTTGAGCAGGTTTGGATTTCCACGTGCCATTGTGAGCGATGGAGGCAAACACTTCTGCAACCGAATTTTTGAGAAATTGATGAAGAAATACGGAATTTCGCATAAAGTGGCTACCCCATACCATCCACAGACTTCGGGGCAAGCAGAAACGAGCAACAAGCAGATTAAGACTATTCTTGAGAAGACGGTGAATTCGTCTAGGAAGGATTGGTCGAGCGCCCAAAGGACAGCATACAAAGGAGTATTGGGGATGAGCCCATTTCGGCTAGTCTACGGGAAATCATGCCATTTTCCGGTTGAGATCGAGCACAAGGCATTCTGGGCAATTAAAAAGATGAATTTCGATCTTGACGCTGCCGGGCGAGAGAGGATGCTACAACTCTCGGAATTAGAAGAGTGGAGAAACGAAGCCTACGAGAATTCTAAAATCTACAAGGAGAAGACAAAAAGGCTTCACGATGCCACGCTTGTTCGAAAGAACCTAGAGCCCGGAATGAAGGTACTCCTTTTTAATTCTCGCCTTCGTCTTTTTCCCGGAAAGCTCAAATCACGTTGGAGTGGGCCGTATGTCATTGATGAGGTGCTATCTTCCGGAGTTGTCCGACTTCGTAATCCAGCTAATGGCGAATTATTCGTGGTCAATGGGCAAAGAGTGAAGCCATACTACGAAGGAGAGTTTGAAAAACATCATGTCGAGACTATCAGTCCCGGCGAACCACAGTATCCTTGATCGAATTTATGCCGAGCTCCCGGCTTTAAACCGAGCAATTATTTGTACAATTTGTATTTATTCATATATTTATATTTTAAAAAAAAAAAGTAGAAAAAAATTTGCGGAGCTCCCAGGTAACGCGCCGCGGCAGACACCGCGCCGCGACAGAAGAACCATCCGGAGCCCTCCGCGCCGCGACGAAAGTACAGAGAGCCCAGACGAGTTTCTCGTCACGCCGCGACAGGCTTCGTGCCGCGGAAAACCAGTCCGTCGCGCCACGGCAGATGTCGCGCCGCGACAGATAACAGGTTATATTACATACGCGGAGTCGGGCCTTCAGTTCTCTTATGCTTCTCAAACATAAAAATTCTCGAGCGTGAACCCTAGTCTCAATTCTCCAACATAAATCACTCTTGGCCTTCACAGTTAAAAGATTCAACTCCAAACCCCCTACCGCCGGCGAACCTCCATCAACGACAATCCCCATCTCCGCTCAACTTCTTTCTTCTGGGAGAATTTGCTCCAAAAGCGCATCTGGGAATCCTAATTTTTCTGGCGATCCATTGAAATTCAGTTGTATCCTACGCTTCAAGGTACGGGAAATAATCTAATCTGTTTGGAAAATCAGTTGAGGTGTTGAAATTGGTCATAGCTTCATTCAAGTTCATCAAAAGCTTCTATAGTTAAATTCTGCCCACAAGGTGTTTGTTGATTTGTCCCAACTGCGGAAGAAAGCTATCTCGCTCGTGTACACTCCTTTTCGTTGAATATACCCACGAATCAAAATGGTGAAAACAAGAAAGGCGATGAAAGCCCCTTCTACGAGCAAAGGCAAAAGCAAGGCCGTCATAGCGACTCCGCCCGAGTCATCGGGTATCTCTCACAACTCGGACTCCGATTCGGGGAAAGATATCCCCACCTTGGCTCAAACTCACGGCATCCCGTTTCCAGTTTTCAACGATTCCGAGGTGGCCACATACAAGCGGCTAGCCGCACGGCCTATACCTAAGCCCCGAGTACTCGACTGGGCATTACTGAAGCATTATAATCTCGAGGATGCCGTCTGCACGTACTTGAAAGAACTTCACTTGGAGAAATATGCGGACATGGATAATTTGACTGCCTTCCGGTCACTAGCCCTCGAGTTTTTTAGCACGATTCAGATGCATGACAACGGCAACTACCTAACTTGTCGTTTGAGCGGGAAGGAGATCAAAATTACGGATAAAGTTCTATGCGAGATTTATGGTTTGAAGATAACGGGCGCTCGTCAGAAACCCCAAAACTTCCAAACTGACAAGCATTGGGCCGACTTATCACCATGCTCGTCATTCAACCGAAAAGGACCTTCTGCCGGTCTGATCAAGGAGCTACCTATTGCAATTGTGCATAAATTCCTCTCTTACAACATCTTTGGGAAGAAAGAGGCGAATAAGGTCAGCGAGCAAGAATTGTTGGTTATGTGGGCGATGTGCAAGAAGAAATCGATATGCCTACTTATGTTTCTCAAGCAAGCCCTTGTCGATACGCGTAATAGGTTCAAGAGCTACCCTACATTAGCTCATGTGGCTACAGAACTCGCTGACTACTTCAAAATCCCCGCATCTACGGAGGAAGGAATCGGTGCTTCGGTCATTGGGTATGAAGAGCTTAAGGCCGGAGGCTTTCTGAACAAAGGACTCAAGGTCACGCACTTTTCAGAGTGTAAATGCTACGAGGTGTACTTACGGGAAGAGGAGCTGAAGAGAATGGCACAAGGAGAGGGTTCTTCGAAGCAAGCCACATAAGGTCCTTCTCAACCGGTGGCAGGAGAGCAGGCGGAGCCGACGGATCACGTTCCGGAGGCTGAGGACCACCACGATCACGGCGAGTATCAGCCGCCCTCCTCGATGGACGACCACCCGAGCACTTTCTCACAACAGGCTCCCTCTTGGTTCTCCACGTTCCAGGCTCGGTATGATGAGAACCAGACCCAGAATGACGAGCAATATCGAGCCATCCACTCCGCAGTCGAGTCGCACAATGTGCGCCTCGACTCATATATAGAGCATAATGATGCTCGTTGGCATTCCTTCCTGGAGACTAATGACGAGCGTTGGGCACAGCAAACAAGGGAGTGGAACGACTTCAAGCAGACCAACGAGGCGCACTGGACAGCCCATCACACCCTTTGGGATACTTGGGAGGCGCAGCGATACCAGCACCCACCTCCGCCACCACCGAACGCACAGTGACTTGTCACTGTGCTCTGTATGTTTTTCTTTTCCTTTCTCTTTTATTTTTGTATAGCTTCTTTTATTTCGAGTCGAGTTCATTATATGGTTTACTCTCCTTCACCGAGAATTGACAATGAGGACATTGTTTGATTTTAAGTGTGGGGGAGTTTTACGTGCTTACGTGACTATGTGGTGGACCAGGTCTAGTTCTTGCCTTAGGTTGTTTTTATTTCTTTTCTCTTGCTTGGTGGTCCGGTCTAGTTTTTTTTAGGATTTTATTTGTTGTGTCTTTCTGAGCTTGGACTTTGGTGTATGACAAGATTAGTTGAAGATTGATTGATTGAGTTAAAAAGTTATGATAATGAGAATGAGTGGCATACCTTGATGAACTTCATTTGTTATTTTGGATGACGTTATCTTCCTTGTGAGGCTTGAGCCATATTCGTTTCTTGTGAGATGTTGGTCAGAAATTTATTCAATTAGAATTTGCCTTGAGTCTACTTCGAAATGAATTAATTGGATTTGTGAAACGTGAAGATGATTGAGGCATTCCTTGTATTTTCTCTCCTTTTCTCTTTGAATAATAATCACTAGTCACCCCCTTTGAGCCTTATATGATTTTATTGTTAACCTCGTGATGATGATATTGAGTTTCGGGTTGAGAGTTGGAGGTGTTGGTTGATTAAGTTGTGAATTCGTTCATTTGATTTGTTAAAAAAAAAAAGAAGTCAAATGGATTATACTCCTAGCGCTCTGTCCACTAATTTAGTGGATACGAGCCATGAGTACGGGAAACCGGTCTAGGAGACTCGAGCAGAAAACTCGAAGGACAAACCTAGATAAGATGTCCAAATGGTTTTCACCCAAAAAAAAAAAAAAAAGAAAAAGATATATATATCTGGTCTGAATAATTGTTGGAGTGATGTGTTCAATTTGGAGTAGCAGGAAAGAATTGGTTGATGTTGACAGCCGGAAGAGTTCATGATTACGGGAAGGTGATTGAATTGAGCTGAGTTGATTATTATTGAGCCACCTAACCTATAATTATCCTACCCGATCCAAAGAGCCCACATTACATCCTTAGAAGTCCTCTTGATTCATCGTTTCACATGTTTGATTGTTTCAGAGTAAAAGTTAGACAATAGGCAAATTTATGATTAAATTGGTTGACGACCAACTTGAGTGCACCTACCTTATATTTGCGAAAGAAACTGAGTGAGGCATATAATATATCTTCGTTCTCGAGAGTCTTTGTCATTCTGAAATAACTGAGCTAATCGTTGAGGTATGTTCTCGTGATCATTTGAATTCTTCGTGACTTGATTGATTGGTTTGAGATTAGTCTTGCTTGAAGTATTGTCCTTGCTCGTTTATTTGTTTTCTTTTGTCTTCTTTTTGTTCGGGACGAACAAAGGTCTTAGTGTGGGGGAGTTGTTTGTCCCATTTTTGTTATCCTTTTCTTTGTTTATTTGGTAGATTTTATCCCCCGAGTTTAGGTTTTTATTAGTCAGTTTGGTCCTTCTGTCGTTTTTTTCGCTTGTTAGTCGTTTATTTATCGTTTTCGATATTTTCTGTTCTTTTTGCTTGTTTTTCGGGTGTTGATCTTCTATCTTAGGTGGTGTGCAAATCAGGCTTTTCATCTCACATTTGGAGCTATTTGAGCAACCGAGCATTAAGCAAGATTTCAGTCACAAGTGCCAGCTTTCACGAGTCCCCCGCGCCGCGACGCTCGTCGCGCCGCGACGCTCGTCGCGCCGCGACAAAAACCTTCACGAGTCCCTCGCGCCGCGACAAAGCTTCAGAGAGTTCGACTCCTCCAGGTGCCGCGCCGTGTCGTCCGTCGCGCCGCGGAGCAGAGGCACGTCGCGCCGTGTCCACTCCATCACGCCGCGGGGCAGCGCCATTCCGCGCCGTTTCCTTTCCCTCGCGCTGCGGAGCACTGGTCTATCGCGCCGTGACCGCTCTTCGCGGCGCGGTGCCGATAATTCAAACGCAGATAACGGGCTATTTTTATGTTATGGACGATAGGGTTAAGTTTTATTCCGTACTTTTTATTTTGAACTCTTTGGAGAGAAAACACATCTTTTCTCTCGAAATTTTTCTTCTCTTTGATTTCAGTTTTAACCTTGAAGGTGAAGAACCTCAAGATTTGTTTTTCGGTTTTAGCTTTCGGATTTGGATTGCTCTTTGTTTTCGACATTTTTTTTTATCAATCGTAAGCATCCTTTCTCACTTTGTTATGATGTTTTGTGCTTGGATTTTTATGAGTTCTTATGTTCAAATTATTACGAGTAGCTAAATCTTTTGTTGGGGATAGGAGATATTCGTGTTGGTTCGTTCGTGATTCATGTATGTTTGCTTACCGTTCAATCTATTTGAGTTGTTCTTAATCTAGGGTTAGATGCTTGATCACCATTCTAATCTAATTAATCAATTTGTAGAACCGAAAGGGGAGAAATTGGTTGAACGTGGCTCGTTTAGAATAGGCTTGTTCGTCAATGTATTGCCTATGCGTTGATTGTTCAGATAATGAATTGCTTGTGTTTGTTTTCTTGTTACGGACAGTTATTGAGGAAAAATTTCTAAGCGAGTAAATTATTAGATCTCTTAACCGAGTGGATAAGCAATTAATAGTTGTTGAGAACCATATGCGAGTATCTCCGATTCCTCAACTTCCCCAACCTTATTTGAATTTCGTTTGGATCCGATAGTTCGTTTGTTTTTATTTATTTATTTGAGAATTCGTAGTTGATAATAAAAAAACCAACAATTTGAACTAGAGTGTTTAGATTTTGTTTCTTTTTTCGTGTGTTTGGATAGTCGTGCAATTTATTCCGGCTAACCTTCCTTGAGTACGACCCGGTGTCGAATCTTTCGATTCTACTCCGGTAAAAATATTTACAACAGTATGAGTAGTTGCACAATCTGCAAGACATATATCTCCATTTTGGATTCGAGATCGATCCATGATCTAAAAGAAAAACAACATTTATTATTGATTAAAGTCGAAATACAGATAAAAGCACACAAATACAACAAAATATAGAAAGCAATAAAAAAACATGATCATCAATTATTCTCTTGGTCATTTCCAGCTCTGTCTTCAACTACCGCATCGGCAAAATCCAGGTTCAATATGTCATCGATGCCATAGTCATCATCCACACGTGTTGAATCATTTTCAGAGGGTTCCCCAACCATAAAATTGGTTTCTATATTCTTATCTTTTGATTTCTGGGAATTGTTATAATTATCAACAACGTGTCTCGGAGCACGACAATTGCGTGCCCAGTGTCCCGTCCTTCCACATTGATAACATGTTTTTTCATCATTATTCTCTGTCACATTATTTTGTTCAAATTTTGGCTGGAAATTTCTCACCCTTTCATAATTTTGGGCATAGTTACGGCCTCGTCCACGATTATATCCTCGGCCCGAGTTATACCCTCGGTGAAATTTGTGGACTTGGTCAAATTGGCGACCTGGACCATATCCACGACCACGGCCACGTCCACGTCCACGACCACGGCCACGTCCACGTCCACGTTCCGATGTATATCCACGCACATATGTTTGGCTGTTTTCATTTCCAGTTCCCTGTCTAGATATTGCCAAATTTATTTCAGGGACCGCAGTAGACCCCGTGGGTCTAGATTCATGATTTTTCATCAACAGCTCATTATTTTGTTCTGCTAGCAACAACCAAAAGTTTAATTCAGAATATTTTCACAAAGCCTTTTGCTCTGTATTGTTGCTGCAAAAGTACATTTGAAGCGTGGAATGTGGACAATGTTTTTTCCAGCATATCGTAATCAGTTATGTTTTCCCCGCATAATTTCAATACCGAGAAAATGTGGAACATGGCTGAATTGTACTCGTTTACAATTTTGAAATCTTGGAAGCGTAAGTGCATCCATTCATAACGAGCCCGGGGGAGAATCACCGTTTTCTAGTGATCATACCTTTCTTTCAAGGCTTTTCAGAGATCTGCGGGATCTTTTATAGTTAAATATTCATTTTTCAATGTCTCATTCAAATGATACCTCAGAAATATCATTGCTTTAGCTTTATCCTGTATTGATGAATCATTTGGGGAGATTATTGTTTTTCTAATCCCCTTGCCGCCAAATGAATTTCGGAATCTAATGTCCATGAGATATAATTTTTCCCAGATATATCGAGAGCTTCAAATTCGAGTTTGACCAGGTTTGCCATGATAACTATAAAATAAAACATCAATGCTTAGATTCGAAAAATTACATATACAATCATTAATTCTTCAATACGAACAAAAGAGCAAATAATAAACACATTATACAAAGACCTAATACATAAAATATAAATTCAGCATAATGATACAACATCGCGAATATTACTAAAGCGTATATAATAAACAATATAATGGTAATTATAACTAATGGATCAAACATTTTATTCCTTATTTAAAGAAAATATATATTTTGAGTGTTTTGATTATGAAAATGAATTGTAGTGTTATATATAGATATTGGTAAATAGCCGTTGCAATATAGCCGTTAAGTAGCCGTTGGAAACAAATTAATGATATAATATTTGCTAGTTAATCATTTATGATTATAAAATTCTAATTAGTCATGTATATTACCTTAAAAATTCTCCGAGTCATTATGTAAACAATTTAATAAATATAAATAACAAAGCAAATAAAAATGTCACTCCACACTACTCGATAAATCTTTCGGTGGGTACAAGAATAAGCAGTTATAAATTTCACGCCACATTACTGGATAAACCATTTTGTGGGTGTTAAGTATAAGTAATAATATTATTTGTTATTACTTGAATAATAATTCATAAGCAAATTTAATAATACCATATCACCACATATTATTGACTATGGCATAGCCTAATTTGCCAATAATAATGATAATGTGTAGATAATATCATATTTAGTATACATATATTTGACTGTGGCAGAGCCTAACTTGTCAAGAATAATGGTAATATATTCATATTCAGTGTATTCATACCACATATCCTTTACTGTGGCAGAGCCTAACTTGTCAAGAATAATGGTAATATATTCATATTCAGTGTATTCATACCACATATCCTTGACTGTGGCAGAGCCTAACTTGTCAAGAATAATGGTAATATGTATATTAGTGAAATATACTAACTTTATGTAATACATATACATATATATATTATTATTATTATTATATACCTACCTTTCTGACCGGGTAGAGCACTCCTGCTGATAACGTGTTATGAAATGCGAGGAATATAAAGAACACAATGTAAAAACTGTATATAATTGTAATAAGCTTTCTTTCTTTCCACTTCTTCCGTGCAAAAATTACACTTCCTTTGGCTCCTTTTATAGATGAATTTGAGGGCCTTCAATAATGTAATGGCACAAACTTCAATATATCTTATTACAATATTTCAAATGATAAGATATTTATTAGTGGTAGATTCCACTTATCATAACAGGATGCTGCTCATTCGATTTTTTTTTTTTTGTTGTTTTTTTTAAGAAAAAATATTCTTAAAATAGTAAGCAATAAATGCTTTCCTAAATTTTTGGTTTTCTATTTTTAGTAAATAGTAAATCTTATTATATATACTAGTACAGAGCCCGTGCGATGCACGGGGTGCAAAATTTTAAGGTCATTTATCCAGCCTTATAATTATATAAATGAATAAAGAAAAATGAACGGGATATATATAGTACGTGAGCTGTGCGAGGCACGGGATATATTTATTTTGGGATTACTATACTATAAGATGCTGATATAAGATATTATACCCACAAGGCTGAACCGGTCTATTGACCGGTCGAGGGGGTCGTATTATGAGGAAGTCAAGGAAATCGAGCAGTTAACCAGTCGACCAAGTAAAGCTGTCGACCAAACTATCCTTCGACCAGATACATGATCGGACAACCTATTCGACCTCAACAGGTCGACTACCTCGAGGACTTAACACCACACTGTTCGGCCTAGTCATAAGCGCGTGAGGGAGCCTCTGACAGAATTCCAGGAGAATATTTACCCCATGTGCAGGGAGACACGTGTCAAGAAGGCAGTGGTGGATAGCGATAACCACCCCTGACAGCCTACCCCATGTGTAGGAGGACACGCGTCCAAAGAGGATTGGTGCAGGCGATAGTGGCGACGGCTACCTCTGACACACGCGTTTGGTGTGTACGGACGGGCAGTTAGGGCAGACAGCTCATCAAATCCGGGCAGCCCTAGGTCAGGTATCTCACCCCTATATAAAGGGGGTGAGCCTTTCGTCTTCAACACGATCATTCTATTACTTACTCTCGAGAATTGATTGAACATACACTGACTTAAGCTTCGGAGGCTCTTCACCGGAAAACCCCTCCGGTGTGAGAGTTCTTTGTAGGTGCACAACGTTCTACCGGCGAGAAGGAAGGCAATTATTCAAGTTCCAGCCGGTTGGGAGGTTTTTTGTTACCATTTGGCGTCGTCTGTGGGACTTTCGTTTGAAAAGGTGTGCTTGAAGCTCAGCTATGGCGAACGGAATTCCCAAAAACTTACAGTCAACATTCGATGATGCTTGGACGATGACCAGGCCGTTGGGACAAGGTCCTCCTCTGGGTTTTTCTGGCCCATCGCAGACGCCGATCACTCCCACGCCTGTGCTCCAAGGTGTGGGAGCGGCAACGACGATTCCCGGAGGAGACGCCGGCTCCAACCGTGCTTAGAAGCCTCGCGCAGCGGTTGCGGCGGCGATGCCACCACCACCACCACCAAAACAAAGCTCAACGGCAGCACAACCAGGGGGAGTGAGAGTGCAACTGGGAGCGACGGTGGCGCAACCGGGAGGAACGAGGGTGCAACCAGGGAGAGCGGTGGACCAAGGAGGAGCGCCGCCGCGAGCAGCGGTTCAGGTCCCCGACCAGCAGGTGATAATAACCAGGCAGGAGATGCAACAAATGGTGGCGAAGGCAGCTGCGCAGACGGTTCAACAAGTCACAAACAGTCTCTCTCGGGCTACAGCAATGCCGAACACTGTTGCAAGGTCGCGCCAAATGAATCCAGCTATGGTGGAGTCGGGCCCACACATGACCGGGAGATGGAGAGGATGGCGGAACAGCTGCGCCAATTGCAAGCTAAGGTGGATGGTCGAGCGGAGAGACGCGCTCGAGGACACCCGTTCTCAGCGGACATACTAGCAACACCCTTGCCAAATAATTACAAGGATATCAACTTGGTGTTCAATGGGACTTCTGACCCGTCGAGACACGTGAGGACATTTGAAAATATGGTTGTGTTGCATGGATATACTGATCCCGTTAGTTGCAGGGCCTTCTTATCGACCCTTAGGAGAGGGGCGCTCGACTGGTTCCAACAGCTCCCCCCAGGCTTGATTGTGGACTTCGAGGATCTTGCAGAGAAGTTGACAAATCAATATTCGAGCGCAGTGGCTCAGGAGAAAACGTATTTGACACTGATGGCGATAAGACAAGGCGAGAAGGAGTCACTGCGTAGATATGTCGCTCGATACAATCAGGCTTGTTTGGAGATTCCATCGACGGTCGATGAGGTCAATGCGGGAGGATTGATTAGGAGTTTGCGGGCAGGACCGTGTTGGACTTCTCTGGCTAAGAATCCTGCTCATACGTATGATGAGGTGTTGAGGAGGTGTAGGAAATATATTAATCTCGAGGAGACCGAGGCGGAGTTTGCCAAACTAGAGGAGTTAGGTCGAGGGGAGTCAAG
>CACSLK010003174.1:4127339-4139209 GCA_902706635.1 Striga hermonthica
AAATCCTAAATTACAGGATGAAAAGTCAAAAAGTTGAAATTGTGGGACTAAAAATGCTATGACGTTAAACTAGCCGGACTAAAATTGCAATTTTGCCTAATCTAAAAGTGTATATGACTACCTTTACAGCAGAAGCAATTGTTATTGTACCTTTTAGTGGGACTAGTAAAAATAGCAGAGGATAATGCTGCTCAGCATTAGGTCTTACAGACCACTACCACACCCAAAAACTTCTCACCTCATAGAATAAAATTATTACATTCTGACCAAAGCTACAACTCTGAAAATTCTACATTTCCCCCCCATTAAAGCCAAAAGCCTGTCAAAATGACCCCACAATTTTTTGAAAATTCAACAAATTTGCCCATCTCTTAATCTTGCTTCTCTTATATAATAATATATGCACAACAAAGCAATAAACTCAATGAAATAGTCACACAAACACCAATATGTTACTCTTAATTGTCCAGCTTTGGCTCTGCTAACCAAAAGAGGAAAAAGTGGCCACTGACAGAGTAAATGTGCAACCCTTCTATGAATTTCTTGTATATTTCATGTTCATAAGATAAATCCTGATTGAATAAGCTCTCACTTAAAGAATAACAGAAAAAGGTGATTTTCAGTTCGATCATCTCACGAACGAACGAATATGGAGAATGTCAAGTCGAGCAAACATGGAGAGGTGTGTGTATATGCTTCGACTAGAAACGCAATGTGGTTCTTTTAGCATCCATATCCTGTTTTGAGCTGTTTTTCCCGGTTTCAGAGTTTTATTTTCGTGTGTTTGCCTTTTTCTAGATGAGTCCTAAACTTTTGTTCGAGATCAAACTTCACGGGTTTCTACTATGGGCTTCGGTTGGCTTCCTAATGCCATTTGCAGTACTCGTGAAGAGGATGTCGAACAGAGAAGCGTCCGGAAGCAGGTTAAGAGTCATATTCTATGTTCATGCTATTGCACAGGCAAGCTCTCATGCTTCTTCCTTATGTTACGATATTAGTATCGATTTTCGAGGAGTTACATTATAATAATTATGAATTAATGTATGTCTGTCTCACCAAACTATATCAGCTTTGCACTTTGCCAACCCAAGTTTCAAAATTTCTTGTTTGCATAGCCCTTGATTGGGAGCTGAGCTGACTTTGACCTATCATGATCAGCTAGCACATGGCAATTTCGACTGATTTTTAAAGCTATACTTTGTCGGACAATATACGATTAAATCCGTATCATTATCGTTCAAAAACGATCATCTTAAGCTAAAATTATTTGTGTTATTGTTTCTTTTTTTTTCCAGTGTTGTGTTTGTCTTTGCATGATAAAACAATATCTCTACAGTGTCTTAATGACATCTCATTACAGATTAGTGAGTAGAGCTCTGTTTGGTTTAGCTAAGATACCCCACAATTAGTTTTAATGACATGTAAATTGCATGTACTGATGTCTAGTTGGTCCAAATCATTATGACTACTTGAATGGACAAGAAAACCCCTGTGCTTAGCTTTATCCCCAAATCAATTACTAAGTTAAAAAAGTTTCCCAAGTTGTTTTGTTTCAGTAAGATGACTGAAATTTTCTTGGTGAATAAACTTTTAATCACACAGGTTTTATCGGTGCTCCTTGCAACAGCAGGAGCAGTAATGTCGATAAAATTCTTCGACAACTCATTCAACAACGTTCATCAAAGGATCGGTTTAGCCTTCTATATCATCATGTGGTTGCAAGCACTGC
Organism: Striga hermonthica; assembly: GCA_902706635.1. Lineage (NCBI taxonomy): Eukaryota > Viridiplantae > Streptophyta > Magnoliopsida > Lamiales > Orobanchaceae > Striga > Striga hermonthica. The sequence goes on from CACSLK010003174.1 coordinate 4,129,069, forward strand.
TCGGCATCTTTAGGCCACGAAGGTACAAAATAAATAAATCGATTGAAGCATACCATATCACACAAACATTTTGCAAGCAAATTCGTATATGCAATTTTTTATTTTATTTTATTTTATTTTTTTTGCAGGGGAAGCAAATGCAGAAGCATTTGGTTTCTTTTTCACTGGCTAGTCGGCATATGTGTTTCCTTACTCGGTATCATCAACATATACACCGGTTTACAAGCGTACAAAAGGCGAATGTCAAAGGACACGAGGATTTGGAACATCATTTTCACAGCCGAGGTCTCAATCATACTCTTCCTCTATCTTATCCAAGAAAAATGGGAATATATATGGAAACAAGGCACGATATTAGGAAATAAGCCCGTAAGGCTCACAGAAAGAGAAATGTCGCTGACCTGTCAACAGAAAGAAGCATCACCCGAGCCTTGTTGAGTATCTGCGTTAACTATGGTCGACTTGGGAAATGTATGTGTTTGTAGGCTTGAAGCATGATTTGGCTCGGTTGGGACTTCGAATGTGTAGATTCTGATTACACGGAAAGTCCCACAGTCAAATCTAAGTACATAGTAAAATGGATATGAAACTTTATATCATACTGTGTCACATGAAAAGTGATTTCTCTATAAATATGAATTCATCCAAGGTAGAAAACTATACATACTCAACCAATGGCCACTTATTGGTATAATATTTCATAACACATCATTATTTTCTTATATATTACATAGTAAGTTCACCAGCTATGCATAAATATCCGACCCAAGTGCCTCAGCAGAGGCGACTGCAAGTCCTCGGGCTTGAAGGAGTGGGGAGAGGTCTCCAGAAAAATGATGGGCCGAAAAGCTCGAAGGGCCCGGTGAGGCTAGGAGAACAAGTCTTGGGCCACAACCAATTTTAGCTCTGCCATGTCCCTAGCCATTCTCAGCTCTTCATAGTTCTGAGTGCTCAAACTGACAAACATAGCATAGCACACACATTAACAAGAAAAGAAAAGAAAAACAATCAATCCTTAGATAATGTAGAATTGGTATAAACATTCTATAGCCGACATAACATGCCTCTACCTTGTACTTCGTTGAAGCATAAAATAACTTCACATGTGCATCAATCTTGATCACGAATTAGTTCAAATATCTTTTTGCTATCGATATCTTTATCCTTCCTAACGCAAAGATTGTATCACATTTTCCAGGAATATTATATCAAACACTTTTATGTGTCCAGTGTCTCAAGAAGAGTCAAAGTTACTAGTATTGCCGCCGGTTGTGCTAAACGGTTAAAAGACAAACGCAAAAGAAGTTCTACAAGGAAAATCATAAAATCTATATCCATGTCTATAATCTATAACTCTCTTAAGAAAAAGAAGAGTGAGTTTCTTGAAACTTTTGAATATCCAAGAATATCATCAGTAAAGATAAGTTTTAAGTTTTAAGGTTATTGATGTATTTTTTTGTAGGAAATATTTTATTAGAAGATATAACCCATGTGCACCAAAATTAATTTATTTGCTTTCCTCCCATAGATTAGTTGTGAATGTTAGACATGATTATAGTTTTCACTCAATCTTGATTTGTAGGCCTTATTGAAGTCCTTGTATTCCTCTATTTAAGCAATATAATAGCACCAGAAAAGTTGTCAATTCAACGACAACAAACAAGATCACATTCTCTTGTGTTTGAGTGAGGTTCTTTTGTGTTTTGTGTTTTGGCCATGATCTCGCCATTAACTGGGTGTTGTCTCTCTGACAAGGTTCTAACAAGTGTCATTAGAGCTACTCGTACCTGGGACCATGAGTGGGAAGAGAAATGTCGAAGGCCCCTCAAAGTACGACGTTGTTATCCAGCGAGTGATCCGTGAGGTGAGCGACGACATAGCTATCCCATTCTCACCAAGAGCAGTTACTTCGACTGGGCGCTCCTTATGAAGGTCAAGTTGAAGGTCAGGTCTCTAGAGCATGATCGAGGACAATGAAGCCTATCCAAAAGAGAAGATGATGGCGCTTGACTTGTGTGGCGCAGTGCCACCAGAGATGGTACCGACGATTGCCAAAAAAGATGGTGAGGGAGGCCTGGGACGCTATCACTACCATGAGGGTTAGGGACGACCGCATTAGCAGGTCGACAACGCAGCAACTACGTATAAAAATTGACCTCGACGCTTTTGAAGACGGCGAAACAGTCGAGGAATATGCGTTGGTGCATGAACGACATGGCGGCACACCTCGCAACACAGGACGCGGAATTGGCGGAGAGCAAGATCGTCGCGAAGATACTCCGCACCCTACCGTCACGGTTCAATTGGATCTCAATTGTAATCAAGACACTGCTTGACGTGTCGAATATGACGGTTGCTGAACTGACTGAGTGAAAGAAGGAGGTGGAGGAGGGGTATGAAGAATATATCTTACGTTGCTGCTTTATGAGGGGAAATTGTACCTCACAGAGGAGGAATGAGACGCGTAACGAATGAAGCACAAGGGAGTGAACCATTTCGGCGACAACGCAAAAAGAGGAGGTCGGTGCGAGCCTGGTCACGGAGGTTCGTCGTCTGGCAGGCTGCCAATTCACACCGGCCCACCCTCGACGAATGGAGGCACTGCGGGAAGAAGGGTCATTGGGCGCGCGAATGTCGATCGAAGCCCAAGAAGGAACAAGACCATGTGGCGAAGGATGGGGAAAAGGGGTCACTCATGCTCGTGATATCCTCTCCCTTCTTGTCCCCATCGCCGCCACCAACATACGAGGGCGCATCTATAGGGCATCTATAGAATAGTCACTAGAAAATTAATTGTTAGAAATTTTGTAAATTCTGAAAACACTCCGATTCTGTATTAGTTGACGGTCACGCAAATAGAAGCACATATACACTATTAATTTTTTAAAAAAGGTAAAAAATAAACCAATGAGAGAAAAAAAAAACATAATAATCATTTACTAATAAAGACAAAGGAGGGGTTACAAATATAAACTTATAATTAAAAAAAATTGTAACATACACAATATTTACACTGACAATGAAGCTATGAAGATTTGCAACAGACACAGAGCTGATAAAAGTGGTTATCTTGTTGAACCCACGTGTAATCATTTGGCTCACATTTTTGGCAAGCTTGGTTTTCGTCGAATGCTTTTGCCTTCAGGTTAGGGTTTGAGGTTTGAAGGAATGTTTATTTGATGGATAATGGGAGACAACGTTCCACTTACTTGTCTTTTTTAATTTTTTTTTTCTTTAATTTGTGTAGGAATTCCATTTGGGCTTAGTAATTTAATTAAGAAATTCAATAAAAATGTGTCACACTTATTTGTCTTTTTTTTTTCTTTAATTTGTGTAGGACTTCCGTTTGGGCTTAGTCATTGAATTAAAAATTCAATGAAAAGGTTCTTGTTTGCACCATTTTTTCCACAATTTAATAATATATACAATAGTTGGTTTTGAAACACCATTTTTGCTACTGGCGGTGGCGACGCCACGACAATGGAACCCATCAAGGAAAGAAGGAACCACCGTACCGACAACGGAAGGAACCGGAGGCACCACAGTAAAGTGACCCTATAGTTAAAATAAACACACACAAAAATAGTCACTCCAAAATTAATTATTCGAAATTTTCAAAGTTCCGAAAATATCCCGACTCTTTATTAGTTGACGGTCACACAAGTAGTAGCACATATACACCATTAATTTTAAAAAAAGTGAAAAATAAACCAATGAGAGAAAAAAAATTATAATAATCATTTACTAATAATGACAAAGGATGGGTTACAAATAGAAACTTAAAAAAAGAAAAATTGTAACATACACAATACTTACACTGACAATGAAGCTATGAAGATTTGCAATAGACTCGGAGATGATAACCTTATGAAGCGAAATAGTTATCTTGTTGAACCCACGGGTAATCATTTGGCTCAACATTTTTGGCTGGCTTGGTTTTCCTCGACTGCTTCCGCCTTTAGGTTAGGGCTTGAGATTTGGAGGAATGTTTGTTTGTTGGATAATGTGAGACAACATTCCACTTACTTGTCTTTTTCAATTGTTTTTTTCTTTAATTTGTGTAGGCATTCTGTTTGGGCTTAGTTATTTAATCAAGATATTCAATGAAAATGTGCTCCACATATTTGTCTTTTTTTTTCTTTAATTTGTTAGAAATTCCGTTTGGGCTTAGTTATTGAATTAAAAATTCAATGAAAAGGTTCTTGTTTGCATTCCTTTTTTCCACAATTTAATAATATATACGATAGTTGGTTTTGGAACACCATTTTTGCTACTGACGGTGGCGGCGCCACGGCAATACAACCCACCAAGGAAGAAGGAACCACCGTACCGACGACGGAAGGAACCAGAGGCACCACAGTAAAGTGACCTATAGTTAAAATAAACACACACAAAAATAGTCACTCCAAAATTAATTGTTTGAAATTTTCGAAGTTCCGAAAATTTCTCGATTCTTTATTAGTTGACGATCACGCAAGTAGTAGCACATATACACCATTAATTTTCAAAAAAAGCAAATAACAAACCAATGAGAGAAAAAAAAACCATAATAATCATTTACTAATAATGATAAAGGAGAGGGTTACAAATAGAAACTTAAAAAAAAAAAGTAACATACACAATATTTACACTGACAATGAAGCTACGAAGATTTGCAACAGGCTCGGAGCTGATAACCTTATGAAGCGAAGTGGTTATCTTGTTGACCCCACGGGTAATCATTTGGCTCAACATTTTTGGCTGGTTTGGTATTCGTCAAATGCTTCCACCTTCAGGTTAGGGCTTGAAGTTTGGAAGAATGTTTGTTTGTTGGATAATAGGAGACAGTGTTCCACTTACTTTTCTTTTTCAAAAAAAAAAAAAAATTCTTTAATTTGTGTAGAAATTTCGTTTGGGCTTAGTTATTTAATTAAGAAATTCAATGAAAAAGTGCCCCACTTATTTGTCTTTTTTTTTCATTAATTTGCGTAGAAATTTCGTTTTGGTCTAGTTATGGAATTAAAATCCAATGAAAAGACGGGATAGTGTTTAGATCAAAATTTAATGAAAAAGCGTTCTTTTTTTTTCACAATTTAATAATATATACGATAGTTGGTTTTGAAACACCATTTTTGCTACTGACCAAGGAAGAAGGAACCAACGCACCGACGACGGAAGGAATCGGAGGCACCACAGTGAAGTGACCCTATAGTTAAAATTAACACACACAAAAATAGTCACTCCAAAATTAATTGTTTGAAATTTTTTAAATTCGAAAACACCCCGATTCTTTATTATTTGATGGTCACGCAAGTAGTAGCACATATAAACCATTTTATTTTCAAAAAACATGAAAAACAAACCAATGAGAGAAAAAAAAACCATAATAATCATTTACTAATAATGACAAAAGAGAGGGTTACAAATAGAAACATATAATTAAAATAAAAAAAATAAAAAATTATAACATACATAATATTTACACTGACAATGAAACTATGAAGATTTGCAACAGGCTTGGAGCTGATAACCTTATGAAGCGAAGTGTTATCTTGTTGAAACCACGGGTAATCATTTGGCTCAATATTTTTGGTTGGCTTGGTTTTCGTCGAATGCTTCCGCCTTAAGGTTAGGGCTTGAGGTTTGGAGGAATGTTTGTTTGTTGGTAAATGGGAGACAACATTTCACTTACTTGTCTTTTTCATTTTTGTTTTCTTTAATTTGTGTAAAAATTTCGTCTGGGCTTAGTTATTTAATTAAGAAATTCAATGAAAAGGTGCCCCACTTATTTGTCTTTTTTTTTTTTATTAATTTGTGTAGGAATTCCGTTTGGCCTTAGTTATTGAATTAAAAATTCAATAAAAAGGTTCTTGTTTGTATTCCTTTTTTTCACACTTTAATAATATATACGATAGTTTTTTTTAAACACCATTTTTGCTACTGACGGTGGCGGCGCCACGACAATGGAACCAACCAAGGAAGAAGGAACCACCTTACCGACGACGGAAAGAACTGGAGGCACCAGTGACCCTATAGTTAAAATAAGCACACACAAAAATAGTCATTCCAAAATTAATTGTTTGAAATTTTCAAAGTTTTGAAAATACTCCAATTCTTTATTAGTTGACGGTCACGTAAGTAGTAGCACATATACACCATTAATTTTCAAATATCGCGAAAAACAAACCAATGAGAGAAAAAAAATCATAATAATCATTTACTAATAATAACAAAGGAGGCGGTTACATATAGAAACTTAAAAAAAATTGTAACATACACAATACTTACACTGACAATGAAGCTACGAAGATTTGCAACAGGCTCGTAGCTGGTAACCTTATGAAGCGAAGTGGTTACTTGTTGAACCCACGGGTAATCATTTGCCTCAACATTTTTTACTGGCTTGGTTTTCGTCGAATGCTTCCGCCTTCAGGTTAGGGCTTGAGGTTTGGAGGAATGTTTGTTTGTTGGATAATGGGAGACAACGTTCCACTTACTTGTGTTTTTCAATATTTTTTTCTTTAATTTGTGTAGAAATTCCGTTTGGGCTTAGTTATTTAATTAAGAAAATGTGCCCACTTATTAGTCTTTTTTTTCTTCAATTTGTGTAGGAATTTTGATTGGGCTTAGTTATTGAATTAAAAATTCAATGAAAAGGTTCTTGTTTGCATTCCTTTTTTTCACAATTTAATAATATATATGATAGTTTTTTTTTTAAACACCATTTTTGCTACTGGCGGTGGCGGCGCCACGGCAATGGAACCAACCAAGGAAGAAGGAACCACCGTACCGACGACGAAAGGAACCTGAGGCACCACAGTAAAGTGACCCTATAGTTAAAATAAACACACACAAAAATAGTCACTCCAAAATTAATTGTTTGAAATTTTCGAAGTTTTGAAAATACTCCGATTCTTTATTAGTTGACGGTCACGCAAGTAGTAGCACATATACACCATTAATTTTCAAAAAACGCGAAAAACAAACCAATGAGAGAAAAAAAATCATAATAATCATCTACTAATAATGACAAAGGAGGCGGTTACATATAGAAACTTAAAAAAAATTGTAACATACACAATACTTACACTGACAATGAAGCTACGAAGATTTGCAATAGGCTCGAAGCTAATAACCTTATGAAGCGAAGTGGTTACTTGTTGAACCCACCGATAATCATTTGTCTCAATATTTTTTGCTGGTTTGGTTTTTGGCGGATGTGTCCGCCTTCAGGTTAGGGCTTGAGGTTTGGAGGAATGTTTGTTTATTGGATAATGGGAGAGAGTGTTCCACTTACTTGTCTTTTTTTATTTTTTTTTTCTATTTTTGTTGGAATTCCGTTTGGGCTTAGTTATTTAATTAAGAAATTCAACGAAAAGGTGCCCCGAAAAGGTGCCCCACTTATTTTTCTTTTTCTTTTTCTTTTTTTTTTTAGTTTTTGTAGGAATTCCGTTAGGGCTTAGTTATTGAATTAAAAATTCAATGAAAATGTTCTTGTTTGCATTCCTTTTTTCCACAATTTAATAATATATATGGTAGTTGGTTTTGAAACACCATTTTTGCTACTGGCGGTGGCAGCGCCATGGCAATGGAACCCACCAAGGAAGAAGGAACCACCGTACCGACGACGATAGAAACCGGAGGCACCACAGTAAAGTGACTCTATAGTTAAAATAAACACACACAAAAATAGTCACTCTAAAATTTATTGTTTGAAATTATTGAAGTTTCGAAAATACTTTGATTCTTTATTAGTTGATGGTCACGCAAGTAGTAGCACAAATACGCCATTAATTTTCAAAAAACGTGAAAACAAACCAATGAGAGAAAGAAAAACCATAAAAATCATTTACTAATAGAAACTTAAAAAAAAAAAAAAAACTGTAACATACACAATACTTACACTGACAATGAAGCTATGAAGATTTGCAATAGTCTCGGAGCTGATAACCTTATGAAGCGAAGTTGTTATCTTGTTGAACCCACGGGTAATCATTTGGCTCAACATTTTTGGCTGGTTTGGTTTTCGTCGAATGCTTCCTCCTTCAGGTTTGAGCTTGAGATTTGGAGGAATGTTTGTTTGTTGGATAATGGGAGACATCATTCCACTTACTTGTCTTTTTCAATTTTTTTTCTTTAATTTGTGTAGGAATTCCGTTTAGGCTTAGTTATTTAATTAAGAAATTCAATGAAAATGTGCCCCACTTATTTGTCTTTTTTCTTTAATTTGTGTAAGAATTCTGTTTGAGCTTAGTTATTGAATTAAAAATTCAATGAAAAGGTTCTTGTTTGCATTCTTTTTTTCCACCATTTAATAATATATACGATATATTTTTTTTTTTAAAACACCATTTTTGCTACTGGCGGTGGCGGCGCCACGACAATGGAACCCACCAAGGAAGAAGAAACAGCCATACCGACGAAGGAAGGAACCGGAGGCACTATAGTAAAGTGACTCTATAGTTAAAATAAACACACACAAAAATAGTCACTCATATTTTAATTGTTTGACATTTTCGAAGTTTCGAAAATACCCCGATTCTTTATTAGTTGACGACCACGCAAGTAGTAGCACATTACACCATTAATTTTTCAAAAAACGCGAACAACAAACCAATGAGAGAAAAAAAACCATAATAATCATTTACTAATAATGATAAAGGAGGGGGTTACAAATAGAAACTAAAAAAAAAAGTAACATACACAATATTTACAATGACAATGAAGCTATGAAGATTTGCAACAGGCTCTGAGCTGATGACCTTATGAAGCGAAGTGGTTATCTTGTTGACCCCACGGGTAATCATTTGGCTCAACATTTTTGGCTAGTTTGGTATTCGTCGAATGCTTCCGCCTTCAGGTTAGGGCTTGAAGTTTGGAAGAATGTTTGTTTGTTGGATAATAGGAGACAGTGTTCCACTTATTTTTCTTTTAAAAAAAATATTCTTTAATTTGTGTAGAAATTCCGTTTGGGCTTAGTTATTTAATAAAGAAATCCAATGAAAAGGTGCCCCACTTATTTGCCTTTTTTTTTCATTAATTTGTGTAGGAATTCCGTTTTGGCTAAGTTATGGAATTAAAAATCCAATGAAAAGACGGGGATAGTGTTTAGATCAAAATTTAATGAAAAAAAGCGTTCTTTTTTTTTTCACAATTTAATAATATATACGATAGTTGGTTTTGAAACACCATTTTGCTACTGACTAAGGAAGAAGGAACCAATGTACCGACGACGGAAGGAACCGGAGGCACCACAGTAAAGTGACCCTATAGTTAAAATTAACACACACAAAAATAGTCACTCCAAAATTAATTGTTTGAAATTTTCAAAATTCCAAAAATACCCCGATTCTTTATTATTTGACGGTCACGCAAGTAGTAGCACATATAAACCATTAATTTTCAAAACGTGAAAAACAAACCAATGAGAGAAAAAAAAAAACTATAATAATTATTTACTAATAATGACAAAAGAGAGGGTTACAAACAGAAACATATAATTAAAAAAAAATAAAAAATTGTAACATACATAATATTTACACTGGCAATGAAGCTATGAAGATTTGCAACAGGCTTGGAGCTGATAACCTTATGAAGCGAAGTGTTATCTTGTTGAACCACGGATAATCATTTGGCTCAATGTTTTTGGTTGGCTTGGTTTTCGTCGAATGCTTCCGCCTTAAGGTTAGGGCTTGAGGTTTGGAGGAATGTTTGTTTGTTGGTAAATGAGAGACAGCGTTTCACTTACTTGTCTTTTTCATTTTTTTTTTTTAATTTGTGTAAAAATTTCGTCTGAGATTAGATATTTAATTAAGAAATTCAATGAAAATGTGCCCCACTTATTTGTTTTTTTTCATTAATTTGTGTAGAAATTCCGTTTGGGCTTAGTTATTGAATTAAAAGTTCAATGAAAAGGCGGGGATAGTGTTTAGATCAAAATTTAATGAAAAGGCGTTCTTTTTTTTTTTTCCACAATTTAATAATATATACGATAGTTGGTTTTGAAACACCAGTTTTGCTACTGGTGGTGGCGGTGCCACGATAATGGTACCCACCAAGGAAGATGGAATTACCGTACCGACGACGGAAGGAACCGGAGACACCACAGTAAAGTGACCCTATAGTTAATATAAACACACACAAAAATAGTCACTCCAAAATT
>CACSLK010003174.1:4143226-4165609 GCA_902706635.1 Striga hermonthica
CGGGTAATCATTTGCCTCAACATTTTTTGCTGGCTTGGCTTTCATCGAATGCTTCCGCCTTCAGGTTAGGGCTTGAGGTTTGGAGGAATGTTTGTTTGTTGGATAATGGGAGATAATGTTCCACTTACTTGTCTTTTTCAATATTTTTTTCTTTAATTTGTGTAGAAATTCCGTTTGGGCTTAGTTATTTAATTAAGAAAATGTGCCCCACTTATTAGTCTTTTTTTTTCTTTAATTTGTGTAGGAATTTTGATTGGGCTTAGTTATTGAATTAAAAATTCAATGAAAAGGTTCTTGTTTGCATTCCTTTTTTTCACAATTTAATAATATATACGATATTTTTTTTAAACACCATTTTTGCTACTGGCGTTGGCGGCGCCACGGCAATGGAACCAACCAAGGAAGAAGGAACTACCATACCGACGGCGAAAGGAACCGGGGCACCACAGTAAAGTGACCCTATAGTTAAAATAAACACACACAAAAATTGTCACTCCAAAATTAATTGTTTGAAATTTTCAAAGTTTCGAAAATACTCCGATTCTTTATTTGTTGACGGTCACGCAAGTAGTAGCACATATACACCATTAATTTTCAAAAAACGCGAAAAACAAACCAATGAGAGAAAAAAAAATCATAATAATCTTTCACTAATAATGACAAGGGAGGCGGTTACATATTGAAACTTAAAAAAAAAATTGTAACATACACAATACTTACACTGACAATGAAGCTACGAAGATTTGCAATAGGCTCGGAGCTAATAACCTTATGAAGCGAAGTGGTTACTTGTTAAACCCACCGGTAATCATTTTCCTCAACATTTTTTGCTTGTTTGGTTTTCGGCGAATGTTTCCGCCATCAGGTTAGGGCTTGAGGTTTGGAGGAATGTTTGTTTATTGGATAATAGAAGACAGTTTTCCACTTACTTGTCTTTTTCAATTTTTTTTTTCAATTTTTTTTGGAATTCCGTTTGGGCTTAATTATTTAATTATGAAATTCAACGAAAAGGTGCCCCACTTATCTGTCTTTTTTTTTTTGTAGGAATTCCGTTTGGGCTTAGTTATTGAATTAAAAATTCAATGAAAATGTTCTTGTTTGCATTCTTTTTTTCCTCAATTTAATAATATATATGATAGTTGGTTTGAAACACCATTTTTGCTACTGGTGGTGGCGGCGCCACGACAATGGAACCCACCAAGGAAGAAGGAACCACCGTACCGACGATGAAAGAAACCGGAGGCACCACAGTAAAGTGACCATATAGTTAAAATAAACACACACAAATATAGCCATTCCAAAATTAATTGTTTGAAATTATTGAAGTTTCGAAAATACTCTGATTCTTCATTAGTTGATGGTCACGCAAGTAGTAGCACATATACACCATTAATTTTCAAAAAAACGTGAAAAAGAAACCAATGAGAGAAAGAAAAACCATAAAAATCATTTACTAATAATGACAAAGGAGCGGTTAGAAATAGAAACTAAAAAAAAAAATTGTAACATACACAATACATACACTGACAATGAAGCTATGAAGATTTGCAATAGTCTCGGAGCTGATAACCTTATGAAGCGAAGTAGTTATCATGTTGAACCCACGGGTAATCATTTGGCTCAACATTTTTGGCTGGTTTGGTTTTCGTCGAATGCTTCCTCCTTCAGGTTTGGGCTTGAGATTTGGAGGAATGTTTGTTTGTTGGATAATTGGAGACATCGTTCCACTTTTCTTGTCTTTTTCATTTTTTTTTTCTTTAATTTGTGTAAAAATTCTGTTTAGGCTTAGTTATTTAATTAAGAAATTCAATGAAAATGTGCCCCACTTATTTGTCTTTTTTTCTTTAATTTGTGTAAGAATTCTGTTTGGGCTTAGTTATTGAATTAAAAATTCAATGAAAAGGTTCTTGTTTGCATTCCTTTTTTCCACAATTTAATAATATATTTGATTTTTTTTTTTTTGAAACACAATTTTTGCTACTGGCGGTGGCGGCGCCACGACAATGGAACCCACCAAGGAAGAAGAAACTGCCATACCGACGAAGGAAGGAACCGGAGGCACTACAATAAAGTGACCCTATAGTTAAAATAAACACACACAAAAATAGTCACTCAAAATTAATTGTTTGAAATTTTCGAAGTTTCGAAAATACCCCGATTCTTTATTAGTTGACGGTCACGCATGTAGTAGCACATATACACCATTAATTTTCAAAAAACGTGAAAAAAAAAACAAATGAGAGAAAAAAAACCATAATAATCATTTACTAATAATGACAAATGAGGGGGTTACAAATAGAAACTTAAAAAAATAAAAAAAATTGTAACATATACAATACTTACACTGACAATGAAGCTATGAAGATTTGCAACAGGCTCGGAGCTGATAACCTTATGACGCGAAGTGGTTATTTTGTTGAACCCACGGGTAATCATTTGGCTCAACATTTTTTGCTGGTTTAGTTTTCGTGGAATGCTTCCGTCTTCAGGTTAGGGCTTGAGGGTTGGAGGAATGCTTGTTTGTTGGATAATGGGAGACAGCGTCCCACATACTTCTCTTTTTCATTTTTTTTTCTTTAATATGTGTAGAAATTTCGTTTGGGCTTAGTTATTTAATTAATAAATTCAAAGAAAAGGTGTCCCACTTATTTGTCCCTTTTTTTTTAATTTGCGTAGGAATTTCGTTTGGCTTAGTTATTGAATTAAAGTTCAATGAAAAGGTTCTTGTTTGCATTCATTTTTTCCACAATTTAAAATATTTACAATAGTTTTTTTTAAACACCATTTTTGCTACTGGCGGTGGCGGCGCCACGGCAATGGAACCAACCAAGGAAGAAGGAACCACTGTAACGATGACGGAAGGAACCACAGGAACCACAGTAAAGTGACCCTATAGTTAAAATAAACACACACAAAAATATTCACTCCAAAATTTATTGTTTGAAATTTTCGATGTTCCGAAAATACCCCGATTCTTAATTAGTTGGGGTCACGCAAGTAGTAGCACATATACACCATTAATTTTCAAACAACGTGAAAAACAATCCAATGAGAGAAAGAAAAACCATAAAAATCATGTACTAATAATGACAAATGAGGGGGTTACAAATAGAAACTAAAAAAAAAAACTGTAACATACACTGACAATGAAGCTATGTAGATTTGCAACAGTCTCGGAGCTGATAACCTTATGAAGCGAAGTGGTTATCTTGTTGAACCCACGGGTAATCATTAGGCCCAACATTTTTGGCTGGTTTGGTTTTCGTCGAATGTTTTCGGCTTCAGGTTAGGGCTTGAGGTTTGGTGGAATGTTTGTTTGTTGGATAATGGGAGATATCGTTCCACTTACTTGTCTTTTTCCATTTTTTTTTCTTTAATTTTTGTAGGAATTCTGTTTGGGCTTAGTTATTTTATTAAGAAATTCAATGAAAAGGTGCCCCACTTATTTGTCTTTTTTTTTTTCATTAATTTGTGTAGGAATTCTGTTTTGGCTTAGTTATGGAATTAACAATCCAATGAAAAGACGGGGATAGTGTTTAGATCAAAATTTAATGAAATAGCGTTCTTTTTTTTTCACAATTTAATAATATATACGATAGTTGGTTTTGAAAAACCATTTTTGCTACTGACTAATGAAGAAGGAACCAACGTACCGACGAAGGAAGGAACCGGAGGCACCACAGTAAAGTGACACTATAGTTAAAATTAACACACACAAAAATAGTCACTCCAAAATTAATTGTTTGAAATTTTCGAAATTTTGAAAACACCCCGATTCTTTATTATTTGACGGTCACGCAAGTAGTAGCACATATAAACCATTAATTTTCAAAAAACGTGAAAAACAAACCAATGAGAGAAAAAAAAACTATAATAATCATTTACTAATAATGACAAAAGAGAGGGTTACAAACAGAAACATATAATTAAAAAAAAATTGTAACATACATAATATTTACACTGGCAATAAAGCTATGAAGATTTGAAACAGGCTTGGAGCTGATAAACTTATGAAGCGAAGTGTTATCTTGTTGAAACCACGGGTAATCATTTGGCTCAATGTATTTGGTTGGCTTGGTTTTCGTCGAATGCTTCCGCCTTAAGGTTAGGGCTTGAGGTTTGGAGGAATGTTTGTTTGTAGGTAAATGGGAGACAACGTTTCACTTACTTGTCTTTTTCATTTTTTTTTTTCTTTAATTTGTGTACAAATTTCGTCTGAGATTATATATTTGATTAAGAAATTCAATGAAAAAGTGTCCCACTTATTTTGTCTTTTTTTTTCATTAATTTGTGTAGAAATTCCGTTGGGCTTAGTTATTGAATTAAAAGTTCAATGAAAAGGCGGGGATAGTGTTTAGATCAAAATTTAATGAAAAGGCGTTCCTTTTTTTTTCCACAATTTAATAATATATACGATAATTGGTTTTGAAACACCATTTTTGCTACTGGTGGTGGCGGCGCCACGATAATGGTACCCACCAAGGAAGAAGGAATAACCGTACCGACGACGGAAGGAACCGGAGACACCACAGTGAAGTGACCCTATAGTTAATATAAACACACACAAAAATAGTCACTCCAAAATTAATTGTTTGAAATTTTTGAAGTTCTGTGAACATCCCGATTCTTTATTAGTTGACGGTCATGCAAGTAGTAGTACATATACATCATTAATTTTCTAAAAAACGCGAAAAACAAACCAATGAGAGAAAAAAACCATAATAATCATTTACTAATAATGACAAATGAAGGGGTTACAAATAGAAACTTATAATTAAAAAAAAAAAAATTGTAACATACACAATATTTACACTGACAATGAAGCTATGAAGATTTGCAACAGTCTCGGAGCTGATAACCTTATAATGCGAAGTGGTTATCTTGTTGAAAATACGGGTAATCATTTGGCTCAACATTTTGGCTGGCTTGCTTTTCGTTGAATGCTTCCGCCTTCAGGTTAGGGCTTGGGGTTTGGAGGAACATTTGTTTGTTGTATAATGGGAGACAGCGTTCCACTTACTTGTCTTTCTCAATTTGTTTTTCTTTAATATTTGTAGGAATTATGTTTCGGCTTAGTTATTTAATTTAGAAATTCAATGAAAAAGTGCCCCACTTATTTGTCTATTTTTTTTATTTAATTTGTGTAGGAATTCCGTTTAGGCTTAGTTATTGAATTAAAAATTCAATGAAAAGGTTCTTGTTTGCATTTATTTTTTACACAGTTTAATAATATATACGATAGTTGGTTTTGAAACACCATTTTTGCAACTGACGGTGGCGGCGCCACGACAATGGAACCCACCAAGGAAGAAGGAACCACCGTACCGACGATGGAAGGAACCTAATGCACCACAGTAAAGTGACCCTATAGTTAAAATAAACACAGACAAAAATAGTCACTTCAAAATTAATTGTTTGAAATTTTCGAAGTTCCGAAAATACTCCGATTCTCTATGAGTTGACGGTCACGCAAGTAGTAGCACATATACACCATTGATTTTCAAAAAACGTGAAAAACAAACCAATGATAGGAAAAAAAACCATATTAATCATTTACTAATAATGACAAAGGAGAGGGTTACAATTAGAAACTTAAAAAAAAATTGTAACATACACAATACTTACACTGACAATGAAGCTATGAAGATTTGCAACAGGCTCGGAGCTGATAACCGTATGAAGCGAAGTGGTTATCTTGTTGAACCCACGGGTAATCATGTGGCTCAACATTTTTGGCTGGTTTGGTTCTCGTAGAATGCTTCCGCCTTCATGTTAGGGCTTGAGGTTTGGAGGAATGTTTGTTTGTTGGATAATGGGAGACATCGTTCCACTTACTCGTCTTTTTCAATTTTTTTTTCGTTAATTTGTGTAGAAATTCCGTTTGGGCTTAGTTATTTAATTAAGAAATTCAATGAAAAGGTTCCCCACTTATTAGTCTTTTTTTTTTCCTTAATTTGTGTAGGAATTCTATTTGGGCTTAGTTATTGAATTAAAAATTCAATGAAAAGGTTCTTGTTTGCATTCCTTTTTTTCACACTTTAATAATATATACGATAGTTTTTTTTAAACACCATTTTTTCTACTGGCGGTGGCGGCGCCACGACAATGGAACCAACCAAGGAAGAAGGAACAACCTTACCGACGACGGAAGGAACCGGAGGCACCACAGTAAAGTGACCCTATAGTTAAAATAAACACACACAAAAATAGTCATTCCAAAATTAATTGTTTGAAATTTTCGAACTTTCGAAAATACTCTGATTCTTTAATAGTTGACGGTCACGCAAGTAGTAGCACATATACACCATTAATTTTCAATTAACGCGAAAAACAAACCAATGAGAGAAAAAGAATCATAATAATCATTTACTAATAATGACAAAGGAGGCGGTTACATATAGAAACTTAAAAAAAATTGTAACATACACAATACTTACATTGACAATGAAGCTACGAAGATTTGCAACAGGCTCGGAACTGGTAACCTTATGAAGCGAAGTGGTTACTTGTTGAACCCACGGGTAATCATTTGCCTCAACATTTTTTGCTGGCTTGGTTTTCGTCGAATGCTTCCGCCTTCAGGTTAGGGCTTGAGGTTTGGAGGAATGTTTGTTTGTTGGATAATGGGAGACAACGTTCAACTTACTTGTCTTTTTCAATATTTTTTTCTTTAATTTGCGTAGAAATTCTGTTTGGGTTTAGTTATTTAATTAAGAAAATGTGCCCCACTTATTTGTCTTTTTTTTCTCTCTAATTCGTGTAGGACTTCCGTTGGGGCTTAGTTATTGAATTAAAAATTCAATAAAAAGGTTCTTGTTTGCATTCCTTTTTTCACAATTTAATAATATATACGATAGTTTTTTTTTAAACACCATTTTTGCTACTGGCGGTGGCGGCGCCACGGCAATGGAACCAACCAAGGAAGAAGGAACCACCGTACCGACGATGAAAGGAACTGGAGGCACCACAGTAAAGTGACCCTATAGTTAAAATAAACACACAAAAATTGTCACTCCAAAATTAATTGTTTGAAATTTTCGAAGTTTCAAAAATACTCCGATTCTTTATTAGTTGACGGTCACGCAAGTAGTAGCACATATACACCATTAATTTTTGAAAAACGCGAAAAACAAACCAATGAGAGAAAAAAAAATCATAATAATCATTTACTAATAATGACAATGGATACGGTTACATATAGAAACTTAAAAAAAAAATTGTAACATACACAATACTTACACTGACAATGAAGCTACGAAGATTTGCAATAGGCTCGGAGCTAATAACCTTATGAAGCGAAGTGGTTACTTGTTGAACCCACCGGTAATCATTTGCCTCAACATTTTTTGCTGGTTTGGTTTTCGGCGAATGTTTCCGCCTTCAGGTTAGGGCTTGAGGTTTGGAGGAATGTTTGTTTATTGGATAATGGGAGACAGTGTTCCACTTACTTGTCTTTTTCAATTTTTTTTTTTTTTTTTTTTTTTTTTTTTTTTTTTTTTTTTTTTTTTTTATTTTTGTTGGAATTTCGTTTGGGCTTAGTTATTTAATTATGAAATTTAACGAAAAGGTGCCCCACTTATTTGTCTTCTTTTTTTTTGTAGGATTTCCTTTTGGGCTTAGTTATTGAATTAAAAATTCAATGAAAATGTTCTTGTTTACATTCCTTTTTTCCACAATTTAATAATATATATGATAGTTGGTTTGAAAAACCATTTTTGCTACTAGTGGTGGCGGCGCCACGACAATGGAACCCACCAAGGAAGAAGGAACCACCGTACCGACGATGAAAGAAGCTGGAGGCACCACAGTAAAGTGACCCTATAGTTAAAATAAACACACACAAATATAGTCATTCCAAAATTAATTGTTTGAAATTACTGAAGTTTCGAAAATACTCTGATTCTTTATTAGTTGATGGTCACGCAAGTAGTAGCACATATACACCATTAATTTTCAAAAAAACGTGAAAAACAAACCAATGAGAGAAAGAAAAACCATAAAAATTAATTTACTAATAATGACAAAGGAGGGGTTAGAAATAGAAACTAAAAAACAAAAAAAAAAAATAAATTGTAACATACACAATACTTACACTGACAATGAAGCTATGAAGATTTGCAATAGTCTCGGAGCTGATAACCTTATGAAGCGAAGTAGTTATCTTGTTGAACCCACGGGTAATCATTTGGCTCAACATTTTTGGCTGGTTTGGTTTTCGTCGAATGCTTCCTCCTTCAGGTTTGGGCTTGAGATTTGGAGGAATGTTTGTTTGTTGGATAATTGGAGACATCGTTCCACTTACTAGTCTTTTTCAACTTTTTTTTTCTTTAATTTGTGTAGGAATTCTGTTTAGGCTTAGTTATTGAATTAAGAAATTCGATGAAAATGTGCCCCACTTATTTGTCTTTTTTTCTTTAGTTTGTGTAAGAATTATGTTTGGGCTTAGTTATTGAAATTAAAAATTCAATGAAAAAGTTTTTGTTTGCATTCCTTTTTTCCACAATTTAATAATATATACGATAGTTTTTTTATTTTGAAGCACCATTTTTGCTACTGGCGGTGGCGGCGCCACGACAGTGGAACCCACCAAGGAAGAAGAAACCGCCATACCGACGAAGGAAGGAACCGGAGGCACTACAGTAAAGTGACCCTATAGTTAAAATAAACACACACAAAAATAGTCACTTAAAATTAATTTTTTGAAATTTTTGAAGTTTCGAAAATACCCCGATTCTTTATTAATTGACGGTCACGCAAGTAGTAGCACATATACACCATTAATTTTTAAAAAAAGGTGAAAAACAAACAAATGAGAGAAAAAAACCATAATAATCATTTACTAATAGTGACAAATGAGGGGGTTACAAATAGAAACTTAAAAAAGTAAAAAAAATTGTAACATATACAATACTTACACTGACAATGAAGTTATGAAGATTTGCAACAGGCTCGGAGCTGATAACCTTATGACGCGAAGTGGTTATTTGGTTGAACCCACGGGTAATCATTTGGCTGAACATTTTTGGCTGGTTTGGTTTTCGTGGAATGCTTCCGTCATCAGGTTAGGGCTTGAGGGTTGGAGGAATGCTTGTTTGTTGGATAATGGAAGACAGCGTTCTACATACTTGTCTTTTTCATTTTTTTTTCTTTAATATGTGTAGAAATTCCGTTTAGGCTTAGTTATTTAATTAAGAAATTCAAAGAAAATGTGTCCCACTTATTTGTCCCTTTTTTTTTAATTTGTGTAGAAATTTCGTTTGGCTTAGTTATTGAATTAAAAATTCAATGAAAAGGTTCTTGTTTGCATTCATTTTTTCCACAATTTAAAAATATTTACGATAGTTTTTTTTTTTAAACACCATTTTTGCTAGTGGCAGCGCCACGGCAATGGAACCAACCAAGGAAGAAGGAACCACTGTAACGACGACGGAAGGAACCACAGGCACAACAGTAAAGTGACCCTATAGTTAAAAGAAACACACACAAAAATATACACTCCAAAATTTATTGTTTGAAATTTTCGATGTTCCGAAAATACCCCGATTCTTTATTAGTTGAGGTCACGCAAGTAGTAGCACATATACACCATTAATTTTCAAAAAACGTGAAAAACAATCCAATGAGAGAAATAAAAACCATAAAAATCATTTACTAGTAATGACAAAAGAGGGGGTTACAAATAGAAACTAAAAAAAAAAAAAACTATAACATACACTGACAATGAAGCTATGAAGATTTGTAACAGTCTCGGAGCTGATAACCTTATGAAGCGAAGTGGTTATCTTGTTGAACCCACGGGTAATCATTTGGCTCAACATTTTTGGCTGGTTTGGTTTTCGTCAAATGTTTTCGGCTTCAGGTTAGGGCTTGAGGTTTGGTGGAATGTTTGTTTGTTGGATAATGGGAGACATCGTTCCACTTACTTGTATTTTTCCATTTTTTTTTCTTTAATTTTTGTAGGAATTCCGTTTGGGCTTAGTTATTTAATTAAGAAATTCAATGAAAAGGTGCCCCACTTATTTGTCTTATTTTTTTTTTTGTAATTTGTGTAGGAATTTCGTTTGGGCTTAGTGATTTAATTAAAAATTCAATTAAAAGGTTCTTGTTTGCATTCCTTTTTTCCACAATTTAATAATATTTACGATAGTTCGTTTTGAAACGCCATTTTTGCTACTGGCGGTGGCGGCGCCACGACAATGGAACCCACCAAGGAAGAAGGAACCACCGTACCGACGACGAAAAAAACCGGAGGCACCACAGTAAAGTGACCCTATAGTTAAAACAAACACACACAAAAATAGTCACTCCAAAATTAATTGTTTGAAATTATTGAAGTTTCGAAAATACTCTGATTCTTTATTAGTTGATGGTCACGCAAGTAGTAGCACATATACACCATTAATTTTAAAAAAACGTGAAAAACAAACCAATGAGAGAAAGAAAAACCATAAAAATCATTTACTAATAATGACCAAGGAGGGGGTTACAAATAGAAACTAAAAAAAAAAAACTGTAACATACACTGACAATGAAGCTATGAAGATTTGCAACAGTCTCGGAGCTGATAACCTTATGAAGCGAAGTGGTTATCTTGTTGAACCCACGGTTAATCATTGGGCTCAACATTTTTGACTGGTTTGGTTTTCGTCGAATGTTTCCGCCTTCAGGTTAGGGCTTGAGGTTTGGTGGAATGTTTGTTTGTTGGATAATGGGAGACATCGTTCCACTTACTTGTCTTTTTCCATTTTTTTTCTTTAATTTGTGTAGAAATTCTGTTTGGCTTAGTTATTTAATTAAGAAATTCAATGAGAAGGTGTCCCACTTATTTGTCTTTTTTTCTTTAATTTGTGTAAGAGTTCCGTTTGGGCTTAGTTATTGAATTAAAAATTCAATGAAAAAGGTCCTTGTTTGCATTCTTTTTTTCCACAATTTAATAATATATACGATAGTTGTTTTTTTAAAACACCATTTTTGCTACTGACGGTGGCGGCGCCACGACAATGGAACCCACTAAGGAAGAAGGGACCACCATACCGACGACGGAAGGAACTGGAGGCACTACAGTAAAGTGATCCAATAGTTAAAATAAACACACACAAAAATAGTCACTCCATAATTAATTGTTCGAAATTTTCGAAGTTTCGAAAATACTCCGATTCTTTATTAGTTGACGGTCACGCAAGTAGTAGCACATATACACCATTAATTTTCAAAAAACGCGAAAAACAAACCAATGAGAGAAAAAAGACCATAATAATCATTTACTAATAATGACAAAGGATACAAATAGGAACTTAAAAAAAAATAATAAAAAAAATATAACATACACAATACTTACACTGACAATGAAGCTATGAAGATTTGCAACAGACTCGGGGATCATAACCTTATGAAGCGAAGTGGTTATCTTGTTGAACCCACTGGTAATTATTTGGCTCAACATTTTTGGGTGGTTTGGTTTTCGTCGTCCACCTTCAGGTTAGGGATTGAGGTTTGGAGGAATGTTTGTTTGTTGGTAAATGGGAGACAACATTCACTTACTTGTCTTTTTTATTTTTTTTTCTTTAATTTGTGTAAAAATTATGTTAGGACTTATTTATTTAATTAAGAAATTCAATGAAAAGGTGCCCCACTGATTTATCTTTTTTTCTTTTTATTAATTTTTGTAGAAATTTTGTTTGGACTTAGTTATTGAATTAAAAGTTCAATGAAAAGGTGGGGATAATATTTAGATCAAAATTTAATGAAAAGGCGTTCCTTTTTTTCCACAATTTAATAATATATACGATAGTTGGTTTTGAAACACCATTTTTACTACTGGCGGTGGCGGCGCCACGATAGTGGCACCCACCAAGAAAGAAGGAATCACCGTACTGATGACGCAAGGAACCGAAGATACCACAGTAACGTGATCCTATAGTTAAAATAAACACACACAAAAATAGTCACTCCAAAATTAATTGTTTGAAATTTTCAAAGTTCCGAAAACACTCA
This sequence comes from Striga hermonthica, assembly GCA_902706635.1. Lineage (NCBI taxonomy): Eukaryota > Viridiplantae > Streptophyta > Magnoliopsida > Lamiales > Orobanchaceae > Striga > Striga hermonthica. The sequence continues at coordinate 4,155,221 of CACSLK010003174.1, forward strand.
GATTCTTTATTAGTTGACGGTCACGCAAGTAGTAGCCAATATAAACCATTAATTTTCAAAAAATGCGAAAAACAAACCAATGAGAGAAAAAGAACCATAATAATCATTTACTATTTATGGAGCTCAACTATATTTCCATAATATTAAATAATTTGATGCATTTATTATTATTATTATTATTATTATTATTATTATTATTATTATTATTATTATTATTATTATTATTATTAATTGCATAATTAGTATTAAAGTCTAAGCCATGGAGAATTTATTCGATTCTAATTATTATAGTCGGATCTATTTAGCCCAAGTATCGGTTCTATTTTAAAACCGAGCCTTGGAAACGATCAGAATTTTATTGTAGCGGACAAAGTCCGAACATTTAATCTATTCGAGCCTTTCGAGCAAGTCTAATTATTTTAGCTGGCCCATTTAAGTTAATTGTGCCGTGTTCGATTTTAAATCCGTGCCCAATTATTTTATTAAAGTCGACAAGTCTCGATTTATTATTTTTTTCGGGTATTAGAAAAGTCATAAATTATTTAATTTCCGAGCCAATCCATTTTAATTCGTTCCATTAAGTTCGTAGCCGATATTTAATTACTTGGCCATTATATCTGAGACCTTTTAATTCGAACTATCAATTTTAATTCCGAGAGCAAGTAGTATTTAATGTCAAGACGAGCCCAAGTCAAAGATATTTCGAGCCCAATGTTAAAGCCCGATTTTTCTTTTAATTGAAGCCCAATAGAAAGACCAAAGGGAGACAAAAACCCTAGTTCATTCATTCTTCTATAAATAGCTCCCCATCCCACTTCATCTTCTTCAAGACCCAACCACCTCCATAAATCCGGCCAGATTTCCTCCCTATCCCGCAGCTCCACTCGGGCGACCTTGCTCAGCCTTCCGCCGGTCCGAGCTCCTTCACGTGTGATAAACTAGCTCAGCTCCTCCACGCCGATTTGCAGCTCATAAGCCCGTCACCACCTCAGTCCAGCTCAGCTTTTCGCCGGCGAGCACCAACTCGTCCTCCACAGCTCTCGCCATCTCCGACTCCGAGCAGACCACCCTGCATCACCCTGCCGTCACGAGTCCACAGGTCGACGGTCCTAGCCCTCCACCTCGCCTCGCTATCCGAGCACCTCAGTCCCGCAGCTCACCACCGGCAAAGTCACCAGCTCCGGCGACACAACTCGACGTTCAGCCTGAGTTCGACTCCGCTGCAGCTCTCTCGCCAGGGAGTTTCCACCGCGAGCTCAGTCGTGTCACCACCTCATCCCGGCAAGCTCGCATCCGAATCCACCCAGGCTCAAATCGAGCCCGTGTTTACGTCGGTGAACAACTTCCCTTGAGACCCGCGTCATTTCCAGTCCAGCTGCACCGAGTCACTCCAAAACCGGACCCACAGTAGTGGTTCGCGTTTCTGGCAACCTCAGCACCGTGCCGACGAGCCCTAGCGTTCGAACGGCCGACACACGCGCGTGCTAGGCCAACCGAGACCCCATCGGTTCCGATCCATGGCCCGACCTGTGCATTAGAAAGCTGCCCAGACCAAATTCGGGCCCTCTTAGCTCATACCCAACATAAAATCAACGAATATGAATCGAATCCGAGCAGCCCGACCCGGTTGGTTCGCTCCGATCTATTTTCTTTAGCTCGATCTATTCTCGGCTTCTCCAATTCGAGCCCGAATTTAGGTAAAATTATTTGAACTCGACTCCAATGGCTTAGATAAGTTTAATGAGATGTTATAAAATGATTATTTTAAGGATTTGAGTGATAATCAAATTTATCGGGATGTTACGAGCTTGGACCGATCAATTTTTCGATCTCTTATTATATAAGTGATAAAATGGCGAATTAAATTTTATAAAAATCGTTGCATTGTCTTGAGTCCTAGGTGCGAATTTGAGAATTTTCGGGGTTCGTTTGGTAGGCGACCGATTTTATATGTATTTGACCGGTTGAAGCGATTATCGGTTGAATTGGTTAGGAGCTGAATTGAGTTGCGATCTATTATGAGGATGTTATATTTTGAATTTCGTAATTTTCGGACACCGTTTGACTTAGATTAAAAAAAATCGAGACTTGAGTCGTTTAATGTGATATTTTTAGAAAATTAGTTCGGTTGCGATTTTAGCTGCAGTTGTGGTATAAATTCATTACAAATCACAAAGAAATTATATTTTATTATCGGCTTTTAATGAGTTAGGATTTTTTAGAATCTGAAACCCTAGTTTATCCGGTTCTGATAACCGGGTATTTTTCCAGATCCAAAAAAATGTAATAACGATAGTTGGTTTTGAAACACCATTTTTGCTACTGGCGGTGGCGACGCCACGACAATGGGACTCACCAAGGATGAATGAACCACAGTACTGACGACGGATGGAACTGGAGGCATCACAGTAAAGTAGTCCTGTAGTTAAAATAGACACACACAAAAATAGTTACTCCAAAATTAATTGTTTGAAATTTTCGAAGTCCAAAAACACCCCGATTCTTTATTAGTTGACGGTCACGCAAGCAGTAGCACATATAAACCATTAATTTAAAAAAAACGCGAAAAACAAACCAAATAGAGAAAAAAAAATCATACTAATCATTTACTAATAATGACAAAGGAGGGGTTACAAATAGAAACTTATAATAATAAAAAATATGTAACATACACAATATTTACACTAACATTGAAGCTATGAAGATTTGCAAAGTGGTTATTTTGTTGAACTCACGGGTAATCATTTGGCTCAATATTTTTGGCTGGCTTGGTTTTCATCGAATGATTCCGCTTTCAGGTTAGGGTTTGAGCACTTACTTGTCTTTTTCAATTTTTCTTTCTTTAATTTGTGTAGGAACTTCGTTTGGGCTTAGTTATTTAATTAAGAAATTCAATGAAAAGGTGCCCCACTTATTTATCTTTTTTTTTTCTTTAATTTGTGTAGGAATTCCGTTTGGGCTTAGTTATTGAATTAAAAATTCAATCAAAAGGTTCTTGTTTGCATTCTTTTTTTCCACAATTTAATAATATATACGATATTTGGTTTTGAAACACCATTTTTGCTACTGGCGGTGGCGGCGCCACGGCAATGGAACCCACCTAAGAAAAAGGAAACACCGTACCGACGACGGAAGGAACCGGAGGCACCACAATAAAGTGACCCTATAGTTAATATAACCACACACAAAAATAGTCACTCCAAAATTAATTGTTTGAAATTTTCGAAGTTCCGAAAGTACCCGATTCATTATTAGTTGACGGTCACGCAAGTAGTAGCACATATATACACCATTAATTTTAAAAAAACGCGAAAAACAAACCAATGAGAGATAAAAAAAACCATAATTATTATTTCCTAATAATGACATAGGAGGGGGTTACAAATTGAAAGTTATAATTAAAAAAAAAAATGTAACATACACAATATTTAGCTTTGAAGATTTGCAACAGGCTCGAAGCTGATAACCTTATGAAGCGAAGTGGTTATCTTGTTGAACCCACGACTAATCATTTGGCTCAACATTTTTGGCTGGTTTGGTTTTCGTCGAATTCTTCCGCCTTCAAGTTAGGGCTTGAGGTTTGGAGGAATGTTTGTTTGTTTGATAATGGGAGACAACGTTTCACTTACTTGTCTTTTTCAATTTCTTTTTTCTTTAATCTATGTAGGCATTCCGTTTGGGCTTAGTTATTTAATTAAGAAATTCAATGAAAATATGCCCCACTTATTTGTCTTTTTTTTCTCTCTAATTCGTGTAGGACTTCCGTTGGGGCTTAGTTATTGAATTAAAAATTTAATGAAAAGGTTCTTGTTTGCATTCTTTTTTTCCACAATTTAATAATATATACGGTAGATTGTTTTGAAACACCATTTTTGCTACTGTCGGTGGCGGCGCCACGGCAATGGAACCCACCAAGGAAGAAGGTACCACCGTACCGACGACGGAAGGAACCAGAGGCACCACAGTAAAGTGACCCTATAGTTAAAATAAACACACACAAAATAATCACTCCAAAATTAATTGTTTGAAATTTTCGAAGTTCCAAAAACACCTCGATTCTTTATTAGTTGACGGTCACGCAAGTAGTAGCACATTTAAATCATTAATTTTCAAAAAATGCGAAAAATAAACCAATGAGAGAAAAAAAATGGTGTCTCCAGTTATTTTAACTATAGGGTCACTTTACTGTAGTGTCTCCGGTTCCTTCCGTCGTTGGTACGGTGATCCTTCTTCCTTGGTGGGTCCCATTGTCGTGGCGCCGCCACCGCCAATAACAAAAAATGGAGTTTCAAAACCAACTATCGTATATATTATTAAATTGTGGAAAAAAGGAACGCCTTTTCATTAAATTTTGAACTAAACACTATCCTCGCCTTTTCATTAAATTTTTAATTCAATAACTAAGCCCAACAGAATTGTTACACAAATTAATTAGAAAAAAAGACAAATAAGTGGGCACCTTTTCTTTAAATTTTTAATTAAATAACTAATCCAAAACGGAATTTCTACACAAATTAAAGAAAAAAATTGAAAAAGACAAGTAAGTGGAACGATGTCTCCCATTATCCAACAAACATAACATTCCTCCAAACCTCAAGCCCTAACATGAAGGCGGAAGCATTTGACGAAAACCAAGCAAGCCAAAAATGTTGAGCCAAATAATTACCCGTGGGTTCAAAACGATAACCACTTCGCTTCATAAGGTTATCAGCTCCGAACCTGTTGCAAATCTTCATAGCTTCATTGTCAGTGTAAGTATTGTGTATGTTACAATTTTTTTTTTTTTTTTTTAACTTTCTATTTGTAACCTCCTCCTTTGTCATTATTAGTAAATCATTATTATGGTTTTTTTTTCTCTCATCGGTTTGTTTTTGCGTTTTTTGAAAATTAATGGTGTATATATGTTTCTACTTGCGTGTCCGTCAACTAATAAAGAATAGTGGTGTTTTCAGAAGTTCAAAAATTTTAAACAATTAATTTTGGAGTGACTATTTTTGTATGTGTTTATTTTAACTATAGGGTCACTTTACTGTGGTGCATCTGGTTCCTTCCGTCGTCGGTACGGTGGTTCCTTTTTCCTTGGTGGGTCCCATTGTCGCGCCGCCGCCACCGTCAGTAGCAAAAATGGTGTTTCAAAACCAACTATCGTATATATTATTAAATTGTGGAAAAAAGGAATGCAAATAAGAATCGTGGGGATTGTTGGACTCCATCTTCAGCCACCACGAGTTGTGGTTTGCTTCAGTGCCACAGCGGAAGGGGAGGGCGTTGAAGAATTTTATCGCCAATAGGGCCACGCCTAGGGGTGCAAAGATTATAGTTGATCTAAGAGCAAATGAGAATGTGGATGTTGATGACCTTTACCGCATATGGCCGGATTTGAACTTTTGTGACCCGACAGCTAGTCACACTACTAAGAACAGTGATGTTTGAAGGCTTCTTAGTCAAAGTCCTACAGACGACGCAAAGATGGTAAGTTCAACGACCTTATATTTGCTCGCGTCCACTTCAAAGACCTGTAAAACAGCAACGCGAGTGGTCCGGCGTAGAGCCTCTGACAATCAAGTCAAAAAATGTATGAAGAAGACGATAAACAGTATTATTGTATAAACTTATAAGTATTGAGTTTGTAGAGTTTAGATTGCCACCCCTCATCCCTGTACATAGAAGTGTTACCTTGTTTCACAAGACTGCCCGGATGAGTTGTCCAACTGCTCGAGCTGAGTGCCTGCACTTGCCAATTCTGTTAGGCTACGTGGTCCAATCTACTTGTGGTTCTTATCTTAATTACATTCCTTCTTAACCATTAGTTTACCTTGTTAGACGGTATAAACATACAACCAGCTCGACTTCCTTTGAGCTAGATTATCTTCTCGTTGTGCTCGTGCACTATGTCCCTCAGGTTCAGGGGCAAAGGTACATTGGAATGTACTTGGGTTGTAGCCCGGTAAATTTTCATTTGAGTGTTTTTATGTAAAAATGAAGTCACTTTATATAGTGGCCCACTTCTTATTTCAACGCTCCGTATGCCCAAGCAATTAAAAAATTAAAGTAAGACCAATAAGACAAATTAATAACACAATATCATATCTTTGAATTACCATCTAATCAATTTTTGAAATTATTCTTATGATGAGTGTAATAGTTAGAAGTTAAATATTGTTTGAATATTTTTTCTTTTGTTTTTTGGAAAAACTTCGTGAGAAATCTATTTCTTAAAAATATATTGTGAAAACAATGTTCACTTTTTATTATTTTTGTATACATATTCTTTTGTTCGTACTTATACATATCTTATAGAGTTAGATTTAATAATTTTTGGATAATTACAAATTTACATTTATGTTGAATGTAAAAATAATTTTTTTAATGCTATTTAATACCTATCATTACCAAATACACACTAGAAAATGATGAAATTTCAGATTCTGAAATTTTTCTGGCGGTTAAGCGCATGGCGCCTTTGAAAGCCCCCGGGCTTGATGGTCTACATGCGGTGTTTTTCCAGCAACAGTGGCATCATGTCGGACCCACTGTTTGTGCCCAAGTTCGCGATATCTGGTGTGGGTGCCCGGTTCCTCCCTCTTTGAATAAAACACTGTTGGTGTTGATTCCGAAGGTGGCCAATCCTACGCGCCTGAAGCAGTTCAGGCCCATTAGTCTGCTGAATGTTGTCTATAAGGTGGTGACGGAAGTTTTGGCGGAACGAATGAAGAAGGTGCTCCCGCTTCTCATTAATCCTGCCCAGTCCAGCTTTGTGCAGGGTCGCCAGATTACTGATAATATTGTTCTTGCTCAAGAGCTTATCCACTCGATGCGGGGAACGAAGGGTACACGGGGTTATATGGCCGTGAAGGTGGACTTGGAAAAAGCTTATGATTACCTTCGGTGGGACTTCATCAGGGAGACACTTGAGTTTGTTGGCTTCCCTACTGTCTTTGTTCGTGCAGTGATGTCCTGCATCACATCTGCTACCATGCAGCTACAGTGGAATGGTGGCATCAGTGAGGAGTTTATTCCTAACCGTGGCATACGACAAGGTGACCCCATTTCACCGTACTTATTTGTTTTGTGTATTGAGCGGCTGGCTCATATGATTGACCGCTCAGTGGGGATGGATATATGGAGGCCGATCCGGGTGGGGCATAGCCAGATTCCCGTGCCATATCTTATGTTTGCTGATGATCTTTTGTTGTTCTTAGAGGCGACTCCAGCCCAGGTGGAGGGTCTGCACACTACCTTACGCATTTTTTGTCAGGCCTCAGGCCTGAAAGTGAGCGAGCCGAAGACTCAGGTGTTTTTCTCGCCCAATGTGGATTCCCAGTCTCGTTTGGTCTTGGCAAATCGCCTTGGGTTTCAGGTGGTCGATAACTTGGGGAAATACTTGGGGATGCCACTCATACATAGTCGGGTAACAAAGAACACGTACGTGGAGCTAGTTGAGAAGGCTGATAAAAGGCTTGCTGGTTGGAAGGCCTCTTCGTTATCTATGGCAGGACGAGTTACTCTTGCTCAATCGGTACTGGCTTCTCTTCCTTACTTCTCCCTGCAAACCGTCTCGCTCCCGCACGGCGTGTGTGATAGCTTGGAACGGAAGTGCCGCAATTTTATCTGGGGGGGTACAACCACTACTCGGAAAGTTAGCCTTGTGTCCTGGTCTGAGGTGTGTCGACCCAAGTCCGATGGGGGGCTGGGAATGCGTGACCAACGTGTGATGAACAAGGCCCTACTGATGAAGCTGGCGTGGATATTTTTATCTAGGCCGGATTTGTTGTGGTGTCGAGTGCTTCGGGCAAAATATGACTTACATCCGTCGACGATGTGTGCGGAGTATGAGTTTCCAAGCGGCTCGACGGTGTTATGTGCGATACGAGAAGTTTGGCCGGCCACGATTGCGGGTGTACGGTGGAGTTTGGGTGATGGCTGTGGTGTACGGTTTTGGTGGGATAGGTGGGTGCACTTACCTGACCCGCTGATTTCATTTACGACTGGTTCGGTCCCCGAAGAACAGCTCCAGGCCCCAGTTCGTGCATTCGTGGCTCTCGATGGTCGGTGGGATTGGTCGAAATTTCAGGGACTGCTACCTGCGGTGGTTCTTCTCCGAATTGCTGCCATTCCGCCGCCGCTCGCCTCTGGTGGGTCTGATGTCATTTATTGGGGTTGGTCGGAGGATGGGCGCTTCTCCACACGTTCAGCTTACCGAGCGCTGTCGCAGCCGGAGGTGGGTCGAGCTGATAGTCTATGGCGGGTTATATGGCGATGGTCGGGACCTCAGCGGGTACGTGCGTTCCTCTGGTTGGCCGCTCGTCAATGCCTGCTGACGAATGAAACGCGTGTGAGGCGACATATGGCGGCGAGCTCTTTGTGCCAGGTTTGTTCCTTGGCGGCTGAATCCACTATCCATGTTTTGCGTGACTGTGCTCCGGCAACGGAAACCTGGCAGAAGCTTGTCCCGCGGGCGCGTTGGAGGGAGTTTTTCTCTTTGAATTTTCGGGCATGGCTGCTGCAGAATTTAGCCGGTAGTTTTCTTCCGGAAAGTGATGATTGGCCGACACTTTTTGGCCTGACTGCTTGGAGCTTGTGGAAATGGAGAAATCTGGTATTGTTCGAAGGTCGTGAGACGACGGTGAATCACGAGGTTCGCGAGGTTGTGTGTTTCTCGAGCCAGATGCGTGATGCTTTAGTTGATAGCCGTCGTGTATTCGGCGCGAAATGAGATGTCTTTCTTGGTCGGCTCCACCGGAGGGGGTGTTGAAGGTTAATACGGATGGTAGTTTTGTCCCGACGACGGGGATGGCGAGTGCTGGAGGGGTTGTTCGAGACCACTGTGGGACGTGGATTGGCGGCTTTACAATGAATATTGGCTATTGTTCTATTGTGGGAGCCGAACTTTGGGGCCTGTTCCAAGGTTTGCAGTTGGCGTGGGATATCGGTGCCCGTAAACTTGTGGCGGAAGTGGATAATCAAAGTATAATTGCCTTGGTTCATAGTGAGGCACCTACCGGGCCACATGGGAGTCTTATCCGGGGTATTAAAGATTTGATGGGGCGTCCTTGGGATCTTCAACTTGTTCATGGTCATCGTGAGACAAACGTTGTGGCGGATTTCTTGGCTTCTCTTGCAGCTAAAGGAGCGGGTGGTTTGCACCGTTTTGATCATCCTCCGTTGGGAGCCGGGCCTTGGTTACAACATGATCTTCTTGGTGTGGCTCAGCCACGTCGAGTCGTGATCGAGCACTAGCGTTAGCTTTGCTTTCCTTTTCTTGTACCAAAAAAAAATGATGAAATTTCAACAAAACATTCCGACAAGAATATATTTCAATTGAATTCCAACGACAATTTCATTGGACATTCTATTGCTATTATTTCCGTTAGAATTTTTCAATTGGTTCAAACGAATATTCCAACAAAAGTAATCCGTCGGAATGAACATTTTCAGTGGAATTTAGTTGGAACCGTTCCAACATAAACTAATATCATTGGAGTATCCATTGAATATGTTACTGTGGAATTTTCTGTCGGAGTATGACATTATTTATTGACGAACTATTTTGACATAAAAAAATTATTTTAGGGCAGATTTAATACATATTATTTCACAACATACGTAATATTATTTATCTACAGAAATTACATTTTTAGAATTTAGTTATTAATTTTTCCTTTTCACATATAGTACATGGTTGTTTTTATGTGTGTTTTATTTTTATTATTAGTAAGTTTAAAATTAAAGGCTTGATAAGTTGAAATACTGTATTATGCTAGTAAAAAATAATTCAAAACAACAAATTTTAATCTAAATAATTCTAGCCTTGCTATATTTCAAATCCTAGCTCCGCTGCTCAGATCGAATCCATAGGTCTGTATACCTTCAGATCAAATTTTTATCAAATTATCCGAGGGTCTTAGTTCGACTTGCCGGCGAGCCTCCTTACCTAAGAAGTCACCATCGACCTGATGGTCCGACGACCTCCAATATCCCTGATCTCGATCAACTTGCCAATGCACGATTAGACCACTTCTTGGGTCGAGCTGACCAGTGGGTGGTATCTAACATCACATGTGACACTCAAATTGTTAACGATACACATCAAGTAGTACAAACCAAAAGCTGGTGTCTTTAATATTATCAAAATAGGAAGGTAGTATTTAAAATTTAAGTTGGATGAATTTAGAAGAAAGCTATAAATATAAACCATCATATTTTTATCCAAATAAATCCATTTGAAAATGTTTATATGTCCAAAAGATTTGAGCTTGTGATTTTGCTAAATAAGTAGCTAAAATTGTGCTACAAAGTCAACTATGTTCCCCACTTTTTTCCAAGAAACCGATGATACACGTTTAAACACACTCCCTCTCTATCTCCTTTTTCAAAAAAAAAAAAAAA
>CACSLK010003174.1:4197150-4207640 GCA_902706635.1 Striga hermonthica
TTGCTCTTTCATTTTTTTTGTATTATATAAATCAATGTTGAAATACAGGTATAAGGTTGATTACCCCGGAAAACGTTGTACTTTTCGGAAGTGGCAGACACATAGAAAACCGTGTTCTCACGCGATAGCCGTCTATCGTGGAATTGGTGGTGACACAAAGCTGTTGTACGATAATCACTTCTGGACGTCGACCTGGGTAGCTCAGTTTACTAATTGGAGTTTTACTCCGATTGGTAATCCGGATACATGGCCGCCGGTGGGATGGAATTTGATTCCACACTGAAGAGGATCATCCTGAAGGCTGGACCCAGTCGCAAGCAAACGAGACGCTACCGCATGCAAATGGATCGTCGGGCGCGACGCAGAAATGAGAGGGGGCATTGTACTAGATGCGGTGATCCAGAGCATGTTGTGGATAAGTGTCCGTCCTCACATCATTGCAGCGATAGGTCTAGACTTCGTGATGTGTGGGGAGATTAGATTTTTTAGTGTTTATTTGGATTTGTTTGGATTGTTCATTTGGATTTGATTGGATTATTTATTTTGTTTTGTTTGTATAATTTATTTGGACTTGGTTTGATGGTATTTATGGTAAATTGATTGATTTGCTCGTGCAATTTTGGTGTAGTTGGTTGTTTGGAATATGCATAGAAAATTGTTAAAGGACGAAAAATAATAAAATCGAGCTGCAATAGGGTCACACGACTCGTGTGAGTAGGTGTCACGAGTCGTGTGGATACAAGATAATGAAATTTCAGCTACGACTTGTTCACACGGGTCGTGTGTCACGTGACACGGGTCGTGTGACCTCACACGACCCGTGTGAGTTGTCGTGTGAGTGGTCGTGTGAGTCTGGGAGTTTTTTTTTTTTAACAAAAAACGTATTCTGAGAATACGTTTCTTAAAAAAAATGGTAGAGGATCCCAGATTGGGGACTCGAACCCGGGTCAATGAGTGAGTCCGGTTTCTCTGGGCGCACCTCGAACCATTGTGTCGGCAGACACTTTCCGATTATTTTTAAACAAATTATATACATATACATAAAATTATACAATACATTAAATAAAAAAATTGTAATTTATACTATTATATTATATTACCTACTGATATGGGATATTATATACTCAAGGATAAACCGGTCTGTTGACCGGTCGAGGAGGTCGTATTATGAGGAAGCCAAAGGAATCGAGCAGTCAGCCAGTTGACTAGACAAGGCTGTCGACCTTAATATCCTTCGACCAGATACACGATCGAGCAACCCATTCGACCTTAACATGTCGACTACTTCTAGGGCATAACACCACGCTGTTCGGCCTAGTCTTAAGCGCGTGAGGAGAGCCTCTGACAGAATTCCAGGAGAATATTTACCCCATGTGCTGGGGGACACGTGTCGAGAAGGCAGTGGTGGATAGCGATAACCACCTCTGACAGCCTACCCCATGTGCAGGAGGACACGCGTCCAAAGAGGATTGGTGCAGGCGATAGTGGCGATGGCTACCTCTGACACACGCGTTTGGTGTGTACGGACGGGCAGTTAGGGCAGATAGCTCATCAAATCCGGGCACCCCTAGGTCAGGTATCTCACCCCTATATAAAGGGGGTGAGCCTTTCTTCTTCAACACGATCATTCTATTACTTACTTTTGAGAATTGATTGAGCATACACTGACTTAAGCTTCGGAGGCTCTTCACCGGAAAACCCCTCCGGTGTGAGAGTTCTTTGTAGGTGCGCGAAGTTCAAACCGGCGAGAAGGAAGGCGATTATCCGAATTCCAGCTGGTCGAGAAGTTTTGTGTTACCATTTGGCGCCGTCTGTGGGGACTTTCGTTTGAAAAGGTGTGCTTGAAGCTCAGCTATGGCAGAAGGAATTCCCAAAAACTTACAATCAACGTTCGATGATGCTTGGACAATGACCAGGTCGTTGGGACAGGGTCCTCCCCCGGGCTTCTCTGGCCCATCACAAACGCCAATCACTCTCGTACCTGTGCTCCAAGGTGTGGGAGTGACAACCGCGATTCCCGGAAGAGACGTTGGCCCCAACCGCGCTTACGAGGCCCACGCGGCGGACGCGGCGGCGATGCCACCACCCCTACCACCACCACACAGCTCAATAGCAGCGCAACCAGGAGGAGGAGGAGTGCAACTGGGAGCGACGGTGACGCAACCGGGAGGAACAGAGGTGCAACCAGAAAGAGCGGTGGCCCAAGGAGGAGCACCGTCGCGAGCAGTGGTTCAAGCCCCCGACCAGCAGGTGATAATGACCAGGCAGGAGATGCAGCAAATGGTGGCGGAGGCGGCCGCGCAAGCAGCTCGGCAAGTCACGGACAGTCTCTCCGGGCTACAGCAAACACTATGGCAGGGTCACGTCAAAACACGGAGGAGGATGAGTCCAGCTATGGTGGAGGCGGGCCCACGCATGACCGGGAGATGGAGAGGATGGCGGAGCAGCTGCACCAGTTGCAGGCTAAGGTGGATGGTCGAGCAGAAAGGCGCACTCGAGGACACCCATTCTCAGCGGACATACTAGCAGCACCCTTGCCAAATAATTATAAGGATACCAACTTGGTGTTCGATGGGACTTCAGATCCGTCGAGACACGTGCGAACATTTAAAAATATGGTTGTGTTGCACGGATATACTGACCCCGTTAGTTGCAGGGCCTTTTTATCGACCCTTAGAGGAGGGGCGCTCGACTGGTTCCAACAGCTCCCCCCAGGCTCGATAGTGGACTTTGAGGATTTCGCGGAGAAGTTGACAAATCAATATTCGAGCGCGGTGGCTCAGGAGAAAACGTATTTAACATTAATGGCGATGAGACAAGGCGAGAAGGAGTCACTGCGTAAATACGTCGCTCAATATAATCAGGCTTGTTTGGAGATTCCATCGGCGGTCGACGAGGTCAAGGCGGGAGGATTGATAAGGAGTTTGCGGGCAGGACCGTGTCGGACTTCTCTGGCTAAGACTCCTGCTCACACCTATGATGAGGTATTGAGGAGGTGCAGGAAATACATCAATCTCGAGGAAACTGAGGCGGAGTTTGCCAAACTAGAAGAGCTAGGCCAAGGGGAGTCGAGGAAGGAGAAAGCAGTTTCGCCCAAAAGGAAAGTCTCGCCCAGGAGGGAGGGGCGAGCTAAGCAAGATCGAGGGCGAGAGGACAGGTGGAAGGACCGACCTATCTCTGGAGGGAAGAGATTCCATGGTTACACCCCATTGAACGCGAAACTAGCTGAGGTTCTGATGGCTATGGAGAAAGGGATAGATGGGAAAGACGTGATGTGGCCAAGGTTGAGATTTGAGGGGCCCACCCAACCAAAGTCGAGGAGATATTGCCGCTTCCACAAGGACTATGGCCATACCACTGAGGATTGTCGACATCTCAAGGACGAAATCGAGCGCCTTATTCGAGTAGGGCATCTGAAGGAATTTGTCTATCAGGATAAGGGGAGGAGGAAAGAGAAGAGAAGGTGTCGGGAGGACTCAGTGGAGAGGAGCGAGGAGGATGATGATGAGGATGCACGAGGTGGTCGAGATGGCCGAAGGAGAGATGAGGGGAAAAGGAGGCGAGGAAGTAGGGAGCGGGAAAGAGAAGGAGATGGAGGCCAAGTAAAGAGAGGCACAATATATATGATTTCAGGAGGACCGACTGACGGGGACTCGAATAATGCGAGGAGGGGCCACGTTCGAACAATGAAAAGAAAGAAGGAAGAGGTGAGTATCACGACCCGCATGCCGGTGATAAGTTTCAAGGCGGAGGATGCCGGGGGAGTTGTCCTGCCACACAATAATGCCTTGGTGATAACCGCGGAGGTCGCAGGCTTCGACGTGAAGAGGGTATTCATTGATACCGGGAGTTCGGTAGATGTGATGTTCTACGACTGTTTTGTGCAGATCAACAGAGAGCTGAATATGGAGCTGAAACCGGTAGCCACGGCGCTCTACGACTTTAATGGGGGAGAGGTTATACCGATGGAAGAGGTCAGTCTGCCAGTGGCTTTGGGATCAGGAGAGTTGAGAAAGGTGCGCATGGTGAGATTTGTGGTCGTAGGCGCTGAGTCGTCCTATAACATCATCATGGGACGGACGAGCTTGAACGCATTCCAGGCGGTCGTATCCACGTACCACATGACGATCAAATATCCGGTGGGCGAAAACGTTAGAGAGATTGCCGGGGATCAGCTCACTTCGAGAAGTTGTTACCAAACGACAGTCATCAATAACAAACAATTGGCGAAAAGGCAGGCCGAGTCGAAGGCGGAGGAGGTTAATCGACCAGGAGGATCGAGGTCGAGGGAGGACAGGCAAAAAGTGGAGAAAGGTAAGAAGAAAATGGATATCCAACCTGGAGAAGAAGTTGAGGAGATTCAAATTATCGAAGGGTGTGAAGGGAGAAAGTTCAGGATCGGAAAGGAGTTGGGAGAGCCTGTTCAGTCGAGGTTGATCCAGTTGGTTAGGGATTTCGCTGATATTTTTGCCTATACGGCAGAGGAGTTAACGGGGATAAGTGCGGAGGTGATCGAGCATCGGCTAAACATTGACCTCAACGTAAGGCCGGTGAAGCAGAAGATGAGGCACCACGGGGCGGAGATGGATAAGATCATCGAGAAGGAGGTTGAGAAACTGTTGGGAGCACGACATATTAAGGAGATTCAATTCCCCGAATGGCTGTCAAACACGGTGATGGTGTGGAAGGCGGAAGGGAAGTGGAGGATGTGCATTGATTTCCGCGATCTGAACAAAGCGTGCCCGAAGGATTTATATCCGCTTCCTAGGATCGACCAGCTGGTCGACTCCACAGCCGGGTGCGAGCTACTCAGTTTGATGGACGCATCCCAAGGTTATCATCAGATCCCGCTGGCTCGAGAGGATTGGAAAAGGGTCAGCTTTGTAACAAGCCGGGGAACATACTGCTATGTGGTGATGCCATTCGGTCTAAAGAATGCGGGGGCGACGTATCAGAGGTTGGTGGATAAAATTTTTAAGAATCAGTTGGGAAGGAACATGGAGGTATATGTGGATGATATGCTGGTGAAGAGAAAAGAGGAAATTGACCATGTGAACGACTTAAAAGAAACATTCATGATCCTTCGGAAGTGTGGGATGAAGTTGAATCCCGCTAAGTGCTCGTTCAGGGTCAAATCTGGAAAATTTTTGGGCTACATGGTCACAAGGAGGAGGATCGAGGTCAACCCGGAGAAAGTAAGAGCGGTGATCGAGATGCAGCCCCCCACGAAGGTGAAGGAGGTGCAGGTCTTAACTGGTCGAATAGCGGGCCTGAGACGTTTTATTTCTAAGGTGGCTGAGAAAAGTGGGCCCCTATTTAAGACACTCAGGAAGAGCTCGAAATTCCAGTGGACAGAAGAGGCACATAAAGCATTCGAGGAGTTGAAGAGGATGTTGGTCGATCTACCACTATTGGCAAAACCAGCGCAAGGGGAGGACTTGGTGTTATATGTGTCCATCGGTGAGACGGCAGTGAGCTCTGTGTTATTGAGGGAGGAAGGGACAGCCCAATTTCCGATCTATTACGTGAGTAAGGTGATGCAAGGGGCGAAGAGGAGGTACTCGGAGATTGAAAAAGGGGCTTTGGCGGTGGTGGTCACTGTAAGGAAGCTGAGACCATACTTCTTGGGACATAGGGTGAAGGTCCGAATGAACATGCCATTGGGAGAAACACTGGGACGACCCTCCGTGTCGGGGCGGTTGGTCAAATAGGCAGTCGAGCTGAGTGAATACACAATTATCTACGAGCCAAGAAGAGCAATTAAGGCTCAAGCGCTGGCGGACTTTATTCAAGAGGGGACGAAGGAGAGCGAGGAGTTTGAAGGGGTGTGGCAAGTGTTTGCAGATGGATCGGTGTCGAGGGCTGGAGGTGGCCTAGGCATCGTACTTATGTCGCCGAAAGGTGACAGCCTGGAGTTCGCAATCAAGGTGGCCTACCAGATATCAAACAATGAAGCGGAATACGAAGCGGTCATTAAGGGACTCAAACTGGCCTTAAATGGCGGAGCTCGAGCAGTGCAGGTGCATTCAGATTCACAATTGGTGGTAGGTTAATTCCAGGAAGGTTTCGAGGTCCTGGAGGAAAGGATTATAAAGTATGTGGAAGAGATAAAGAAGCTGCAGGGAGAGTTTGATTCTTTCAAATTAGTCCAAATACCTCAAGGAGAAAATGGTCGAGCGGATCTGTTGGCTAAAATGGCACAAAGTCTGGTAGACTGCAAGAGCAGAAGTGTGACCTTGCTGCACATGGAGAAAAGTGTGGTCGAAAAGGAGGTGGTCGAGATAGAATAAGTCGAGGATTGGAGGGCGCCGATAACAAAGGAATTGAAGGAAGGAGCTGTTAAAGTGATAAGGAGATTTTTTGAGCATGGAGGAATTCTCTACAAAAGGTCGCACGCGGGTCCACACTTGCGATATGTAACCAGAGAAGAAGGGCGGTACGTGTTGAAGGAAATTCATGAAGGCTGCTGCAGTGACTACAGCAAGGTAGGCTCCTTGGTAGCAAAGGCTCTAAGAGCAGGATATTTCTGGCCAACAATGAGAGAAGATGCCAAGGAGATGGTGCAGAAGTGTTTGCAATGCCAGAAGCACGACCCACTTATTCACCAGCCGGCTGAAGCCATGACAGCGATGAGTTCTCCCATCTCGTTTGCACAATAGGGGATCGACCTGAGAAACCGGGCAGAGGAAGTTCTTGATTGTCGCGGTTGATTATTTCACGAAGTGGGTGGAGGCTGAACCCCTGACAAAGATCACGGAGGAGAAAGTGATACATTTTCTATATGATAACATATGTTGCAGGTTTGGAGTTTCTAAGGTGTTGGTGTCGGACAACGGGACACAGTTCAATGGAAAGCGGATTCAGGCATGGTGCGAGGACATGAAAATTGATCAACATTTTGCTTCAGTCGCACACCCGCAGGCCAACGGGCAGGTCGAGGTGACCAACAGAATTATACTGAATGGTCTAAAAACAAGGTTGGAGAAAGCATCGGGAACATGGGTGGACGAGCTTACTTCGGTGCTATGGGCGTACAGAACAACTCCTCGATCGACCACTGGGGAAACACCGTTTAGTATGGTATACGGCATGGAAGCTTTGTTGCCGGTAGAGGTCGAGGTTCAGTCCCAAAGATCGAGCACACCTACTAAGGACAATTACTTCTCTGCTGGATATTGAATGAACCATTTTCTTATACGGATCCAACCCTCGGAAGAGGTTTGTACCAACCAAGCCAAATTCTTCAGCAGGATAATCATCAAAGGAGGGATACTTTTTTTGGAAAAGGGACGACATCTCCTTCAACAAAATCTCGGAATAGAACTTCTCTTTGTTGGACAACCTTGTTGAGAGCAGATTCACTTTTGGAATTTATCACGGGTCTAATTCTAGAAGACTTGAGTATGAAATAGGTAGCCGGAATTTTCACGTTGCGCAAGTAACTGTCCATCTGAAGTCAATTTCATACAATTGAAGTCAATTTCATACAATTGAACTCAATTTCGTACAATTGATGTCAACTCAGTACAATTGAAGTCAATTTCATACAATTGAAGTCAATTTCGTACAATTGAAGTCAACTCAGTACAATTGAAGTCAATATCATACAATTGAAGTCAATTTCATACAATTGAAGTCAATTTCGTACAATTGAAGTCAACTCAGTACAATTGAAGTCAGTTTCATACAATTGAAGTCAATTTCATACAATTGAAGTCAATTTCGTACAACTGAAGTCAACTCAGTACAATTGAAGTCAATTTCGTACAATTGAAGTCAATTTCGTACAATTGAAGTCAACTCAGTACAATTGAAGTCAATTTCACACAATTGAAGTCAACTTAGTACAATTGAAGTCAATTTCATACAATTGAAGTCAATTTCATACAATTGAAGTCAACTCAGTACAATTGAAGTCAATTTCATATAATTGAAGTCAATTTCGTACAATTGAAGTCAATTCGGTACAATTGAAGTCAATTTCATACAGTTGAAGTCAATTTTATACAATTGAAGTCAATTTCGTACAATTGAAGTCAATTTCATACAATTGAAGTCAATTTCGTACAATTGAAGTCAACTCAGTACAATTGAAGTCAATTTCATACAATTGAAGTCAATTTCATACAATTGAAGTCAATTTCATACAATTGAAGTCAACTCAATACAATTGAAGTCAATTTCATACAATTGAAGTCAACTCAATACAATTGAAGTCAATTTCATACAATTGAAGTCAATTTCATACAATTGAAGTCAACTCAGCACAATTGAAGTCAATTTCATACAATTGAAGTCAACTCAGTACAATTGAAGTAAATTTCGTACAATTGAAGTCAATTTCATACAATTGAAGTCAATTTCATACAATTGTATAACATATGATATATTATGCAGCATATGTTATAGGTTTAATTGCAAAATATAGCCAATATCTTGTACACAGTGGCAATAATAGCCATCATCTTTATGAATTGGCAATAGTAGCCAATAAATTTTAAAATTTCGAGGTTATTACCCATCTGCGACCAAATTCGATGGCTACTATTGCCACAATGTAAGAGAATATTGGCTATCTTTTGCAATTTAGCCGACAAATTTGGCCGAATTTGGGTAATAACCCCTAAATTTAAAGGATTGTTGGCTACTATTGCAAATTCGTAAAGAAGGTGGTTATTATTGTCACCACGTACAAGATATTGGCTATATTTTGTAATTTAGCCTATGTTATATTATAACGTAAATGTTAGATTATAACATCCATGTTATTATATAACATATATGTTATAATATGTAATAGTAATTTAATAACATATAGTAGTATATTACTATGTTACTATATTCTATTATATAGTATACTTTACATGATCTATGTTATAACATATAGTAAAATAACATATATGTTATAACATAACATATGTTATATTTGTTATAATATTATATATGTTATAATATAGTGTAGTTTATAATATAGGGTAGTTTATATTTGTTATAATATAACATACTATGTTATACTATATAGTATATAATAACATATATTATATCATATAACATATGTTATACTATATACTATGATATAACATATAGTAGGTAATAAAATATAAAATAAAATATAGTATAAATTACATTATTGTTTAATCTATTGTATAATTTTATGTATATGTACATAATTTGTTTAAAAATAATCGGAAATTGTCTACCGACACAATGGTTCGAGTCCCCAATCTGGGAGCCTCCACCATTTTTTTTTGTTTTTATGAAACGTATTCTCAGAATACGTTTCATAAATAAATCAAAGTGAAACGTATTCTCAGAATACATTTCATAAATAAATCAACGTGAAACGTATTCTGAGAATACATTTTGCCTGTAAATATAAATAAAAAAAAATTTCTTCTTCTCCCCTCCTACGCGAACATACAGAGTGCAGAGAGCAACAGAGAGCAAGCAAAAAAAAAAAAAAAAGAGAGAGAGAGAGAGCGGGCAGAAGAGTTCTACCGGATTCAACACCAAACTCATCCAACAAGGTATCATTTCTTGTCATTTTTCGTCTATTTTCACTATTTGAAGGATGAATTGAGATATAGATGGTGTGTTTGTAGCAAAAATCGTTAGGGTTAACAATTTTTTTCTATTTTTCATTTGTTTTGATATTTAACTTGTGAATTTGTAATGATTGAGATATGTTGATGAATTGTTGATATGTTTGTGTGATAAATTGATGGGTTATTTTGAAATTTATTTGAGTTTTGTAGTTTGTTTGGAAAAGTATGAATTGAAGGTGTTCGATAAAATACCTCAAATGGATTGTTGTACATAATTGCTTGTAGTTGGATGATTTGAACGGTTAGTTTCGATTATGTTAGCCCTGTTTTGTGATGGTTCGTGTATTTTTTTTTTATTTTGTTCTAAATTAAGCGTTCTTATATGTGATGATTTTTTATTTTTTTTTGTAGAAAATGGCATCATCCTCACAGCCGCAGCGCTACACCGTCCATCCCGGTCCGATGGAACGATCCCTTCTTTACCTTCAGGACAACCACCGGTCGCAAGCTGTATACGACGATCTGGAGGGATATCGTCACGGCGCGATTAAAACCCGCCGTTTCGACACTCAGTTTTGAAAGGCGTTGGCGGTACAGAATTACAAAGTATGGGAGGTGATCGAAAGGACCGGTTTCGGGCCGCTTTTCAGAATGGGGCGAATATCGACGGAGAACAGCTTGATTACATGTCTAGTGGAGAGGTGGCGTCCGGGGACGAACACCTTCCACTTTGACTTCGGGGAGGCTACAATAACGCTGCAGGACGTACAAGTCCTATTTGGTCTCCCGGTCGATGGAACGCCGTGTTGGGGACAAACAATTGACCACGAACCCCACACGTGGCAAGAACACTGTGCCGATTATCTAGGGTTCGAGCCCTCAGTCCAGGTAATTATTTTTCTATATTATTATTTTATTCTTTTAGTTTATTCTATTCATTAATTT
>CACSLK010003174.1:4312391-4328831 GCA_902706635.1 Striga hermonthica
CTAGAATTTGAGAGGAAAAAAAAAGTTAAGAAGCAATTTCAAAACACCAGATATAATAGCTGAGATATGTAGAAGTGATTATCTGGATTGTGTTGCAAGTTCAAGCCTTTTTTTTTTTCTCTCTCTCTCTCTTTTTTTGGGGGGATTATTTAGTTAGTTATTATTTTATTTTTCTTTTCTGTATCCCTTAGAATTACCATCCTTCTTCTGGTGCAACAGTCTTCTTATTTTGGTTCTTTGGCTTTATGCAGGATTCTGATGGTGCTGAAGGTGTGGTCCACCCTCTACGTCAAGGTAGTCTTAGGAATGCATATTATATTTATCCGGGAGGAAATTGGATAGCAAAGATTACACGGTAGTTCAAGTTTCATTTGTGATAGTTCAATTCTGGTTTGAAGATTTGAATTTTATTTCTCTTTCAGTACAAGAGCATAGCACAAATAAATGAAGACGCACTCAAACAAAAGGAAAACTGCCCCATGACTCATGAGAGTTATAGAAAGGAGGTACTTTCATGGAATTTTTCTTTGACTGATTGCATCATCTGCTTGTGTATTTTACATCTCTTTTGCATTATAGGCCGATGAAGTTAAGAAATCACTAAAAAGTGAGATTCACTCAGTGCTTGTGAGTGAACTTGAAAGTCTAAACTGAAAAATGAAGAAGCAATTTCAATTTCTGCAACAGCTCGAAAGGAAGATGTTGCTGGTGCTTTGTTGGTGATTGCTGTTAGCTTTCTTGTTATTATAAAATTTCTCTTTAAGACAAGGTCAAGAAATTAATTAAGGTTGAATAATCTGATGATAGTGGACTTGGGATTTTGGCGAAGTCGGAGAATAGATTGAATGTGATGATAGGATTTAGAATTTCGATGATGTAATTTTCGGCTTCTAGTAATACTAGTAAAGTGCACGTGCGATGCATGTGTGGTGAATGTTTTTTACTGATTAAGAAGTTTAGTAAAATAAATAAATTAATTTGTTAAACATATCATTGTAAGAACGAAATAAAATGTTCAACAAATGAGCTTCTAATGTGTTTTCCTTTTTTTCAAATTAACATAATGATGTCCTAATACATAAAAATAAAATAACATATTACAATCCCAATAAAAATATATGTAAAATGTGTTTCTAATGAAAAAAAAGAAACACTAAATAATTAAATAAGGACATAATGTATTGTAGATGCATTAGTTATTTTATTTATTTATGTGTGATGATTCTTATCATTCTAGTTTTGACGTTTTTGTAGGAAATATTCATACTCGTTGGATCCTAATACACAATAGTATTGCAAAATTCTTATTAATTCATTTGGCAAAATGTCTATTTTATTCAAACATTTAGAAATATTTTGGTCAAACATATAGTCAAAGTTCATGATTGTGTGATCTTTATAAAATATTTGTATTAACAATTCACAAATATCTCTGTGAATTAACTAACCGTGTCGTTAAAATTGTCAATACTTCTTGTTTATTATTGTATAAACTACTACATTACTCTCCCCATATAGACAAATTGATACTTGTCCTGTGGAGGTATGGTCCCACGGGGTGAGAATGAATTTAATCTTCAAATGAAATTTGACTTTTCAAAATGTTGGTCACATGTACTTCTCTAAATACTTTTATGAAATCAATTACATGAAAGTATATACTGTAAAGTAAATGGAAAAATGTGTAATTGCAATTACATATTATGCCTGAACAAAATACACCAATAAAATTGTAAATATTCATGTAAAAATTTACTAACTTCATTTAAACATTTAAAAATATTTAGATCAGGCTTTGACATTCCCTTTTCAATGTTATTTATTTGGAAGATAGACGAACTATATAGGGCTTGTTTGGAAACACTTATTGAGAAGTCCATTTCAAGATGGACTTTTTGAAAAGTGATTTTTCAAAAGATGTTCAATATAAACTTATTTGAAATAGACTTTTTGTGGGAGTTACTTTTTTAAAAGTTTATTTTGTTATTTACACCAAACATCTTTTTATTTTTGAAAATGGACTTATAGTCAAATACCCATTACAAAAGTGCTTCCAAACATACACATAATATGTTTACAAATCATTGATCATTGGTTGTCGCAATGATTTCAGAGTTCATCATAATATCTTTCACATTCGAATATGCAATAATTATGTGTCTAATAACTTCTTTAATACTTTTATTGTCCAATTTTTTGTACATAATGCTTCTGAAATTCAAGATAAAAATCTTTTATTGATTATTCAACAGTGGCAAAACAAAATAGAACAGAAAAACGAGACAATATTGAGAAATATAACATTTGCTATAATTTTAACAAATATTTGAGAAGCAAACAGTTACAATTCTATTATATTACGGTATTTCTAGTCATCTACGAACTTTATTAATATTACGAAGTCAATATTAAAATCCACATCTATCATCTGGAAAAAAACATATTAAAATCTACATTATGTATACATAGTTTTTATTTATTAATGATTTTAAAAATTCAAAATTTATAATATAGGATCATTATTAGGGGTGATATCGGTTCGGTTACCGAACCAATAAGACTAAACTGATACCGTACCGATTATTCGGTAACAACAAAATATGAAACCTTCCGTACCAATAGTTATTGATAACCGAATTTTTTGTTACCGAAAAAACTGAAATTTACCAATAAATATGCAGCTTGATTAAGCTTGGTTCGCTAACAGTTTTTTACCGAAAAGCTGAAATTTGTTGTTTGGCAACATGGGGTTATCACAAACATTATTGTCTTGAATCCATCCAAAAGACTCATCCAATGTACCAATATAAATAATTAAGGCAAACACCAATGTAAAAAATTGTACACTCTTGGAAGATGATGTCCATGCAGTATCAAGAAAAAGGAAACGAATTTCATTATGTCAATACTTACTTGAATTCCACGAATTCAGTAATTGAATTTTTGATCCGCTGGTGTTGGAGAGAATTCCACTTTCCGCATGGCAGATATAATTTCGGTGTCGGTGCCGATTAGAGTGAGGACCGAGCGATCTGCGTGAGTGGTTTCTTTCTACTGGTTGAGTGGTTTCTTTCTTCTGGAAACTTGGAAGCGAGCTCTGCTTGAGAGTCTGAGTGAGAATGTGAAAAGGCCGATTTTTTTTTTTTTTTGTTAATGGGTGAGAACTTGGATTATTAATTTATTAGTACTAAGTTATTTTATTAGTATTAAGTTATTAATTATTAGTATTAAATTATTTACTATTAATATTAAGTATTAATTTTTTACTTATTCGTTCGGTTTGGTAAAACCAAACTTTTATAGTTTCGCAACTGATACCGAACCGATAACATATCGGTAACCGATTATGAGTCGATACGGTTCAGTTTTTTTTTTCTCGTCGGTTCGGTTCTGATCGGTTTTCGATTTTTGGTCAAAAAATGCGAACCCTAATAATTATTTATGGGAGTTTAAACGTTAGTAACGAAAAATGTTGTATTTTTAAATGACTTTTGTTTCTGAATATTGGTTTTCATACTTCTCTACGAAAATTTAGTCTTTCTTTTCCCCACTACATTACTTTTTCCCATTACATTACTATGTTTTATTTGTTTCTTATTCTATTTACAAGTAATATTTTTTTTGTTTAAAAGAATTAGAGCACATTTATATGTATTCCGTTATTTTTTGGTAGATGTTTTATATAATGACTTTGTTATCAATTTTTTTTTATTTATTAGGCTACAAATAATATAATCACATAAGATAAAATTCTACTTAACATGACTCATATATTTATAATAATAATATATTTGATAAAAATGTACTCTTATCTTGTTTATAAGATTAAACAGTTTAAGATTTTTTAATGTTTAATAATATATTAAGTAACTAACTCATTCATATTCCTTGGAAATGTATGTTACAACCACCTTTCAAGAAGTAATTGAATAATAGTTTACATCCATTTTGTACTTTTTTCTTAGTACTAATATTTCAAATCAATGTAAGAGAAATGTACCACAAGTTTATTTTATGTTATTTTATACTCAATAAAATTTACTTACATGGATTTATAATTATAAATCATTTTATTAGATATTTTTAGGTTCATTTGTGATTTTAAATTATTATTGATAAACATGTACGTTCTTTTATATTATTAGAAATAATTATAATATTTTTATTTCATTTACAATATTGTCAAATCAAACATCACTTGAAGGAATGATGTGATTTATTAATATAAAAAGGGTAACAAATAAAAATATTAAGTATTCCAAAATTGAAAAAATCTATTTAATATATATATAAAAAGAATTACCAGTTTTCAAAAATGGCAATTCAATTTTTGGTCAAACATTGTCTGCATTAATTGCTTTCCATTAATGGCAATTTTTCTTTTTTTTTAAAAGGGACAATCATTAATTGATGTCCTTAAAATGTGGAAGTTGTTGTTTTATTTTATAGAAAATCATACTTTATTATAGGAATTTGTTCAATTACTCAATGCATTTGTTGTGATATAATTATTTTCTACGGAAATATTGTTTTTCTTAACAAAAAATACGGCATTTCAATGAGATTTTTTTTTTTTTCGAGTTCATGTGTTTCCCTTAAATATGACTAAACGAAATCATGAAACAATAAATAACATTTGTTTAAAACACCAATTTGGATATATACAATAAACAATATCAAATGCAGTAAATGTGATACATAACAAATAGAATACAAATCAATTTATACATATCATGTCACCAAACTAATCACGATTGGTACTAATCAATCTATACATATCATGTCATCAAATGAAATCTTTTATATCTATATCTATATCTATATAAAAAGATAACTTATTTACAAAAAATAGTAACAAAAAAAGTCAACCAGCATTTATTGCATTCTATTGTTTGGTAGTTCTGAATTTTTTTAAAATTATTCCCAAAATATCAATAAGTTATATATGTACCCTTAATTCATGGGTTTTGTGTATTTAATTTAGGTAAATTTCGACTGATGCATAAAATTTTTCAAAACTCAAAATTCTCTCATTTTATATATATAAAAAAAATTGATCACCATAACATTGAGAATTTTGAATTAGGCAAAACAATATCACATATATATTTTTCATATTGCAACATACCAATTGTTTATTAAAAAAATCAGATTTCATAGAAATCGAGTTAATTTAGGTAACATTCGGCACGACAATTTTGTAAAATTCAAAATTCTCTCATTTTTTTATAAAAAATATACAGTAAAATTAGTAATTTCAAATTAGGCAAATATTATAACATGTATCTTTACCTAATTACAACATATCATGTTTTTTAAAAAAATTAATCGAATTCCATAGAAATTATACCCAATTTCAAATTGCAAATAAAATTTATAAATCTCTTATCATTTGGCTACAAATTTCTTTAGTTTGGATTTTTTGTAAACATAAAACAGAGTGAGATAATATTAATTTGAAATTCAAAATAAAGTCAGATTTGGGAACATGCTAAAAATTTGGGTTTTTTGTTTAATCATCTAGGATACAAATTTGAAATGGATTGTATACATTTTCACAATTTTTCTCTTCCTTAAATTAAACAATTTAAAATTTTAAAATAACAAAGCTATAGATTATCAAGAAAAACGTTTCACAATCTCCGTTATATTTGGTTATGCATTCTTCATAAAACTAAAATCATATCATATATATCCTGGTAAATAATTTGATTGATCTATTTAAGTCTATTTAGAATCCTGATATAATTTTGTGGCGATAAACGATGTACCAAAAGATCAAACAAATAATATTGTGTGCAAAGATATGTTTAATAATATACAAGTTACATTTTATTTTATCCCAATACATGCGTTTTATATGCTTACAATTATCCAATCATTCAGATCTGAATTCTTATCTTAATAAAACTAAACCGTTCATCGCACGGGTACCACACTAGTAATGATAGAAAGTAATTAAATTTTTAACTAAAAAAATTAAGACTATTATGCCCATTTTTAATGCAATATATATATATATATCTTAGTTTTAGTTAAAATAAATATGCATCTTGAGTATTTTCATATTTCTCATTAGTCAGCTCCAATTGATATAGAACATTAATTATTTTTCTCACTTTGTTAACTTTTGGATTGAATGCGAGCTATAAGGTTTCTCATTGTCTAGTTTACCTTTATATTAAAGAATTTTCAACCTAGATGTATCTTTTTTGTTTTGAAAAAAAATACCAATAATTAAATATACTTAAATTGAATGTGTTAATGTAAATAACTAAGCCCCGAAAAGTAATTCGTACATAAATTAAAGAAAAAAATGAAAAAAAAAAACAAAAGGAAAAGGTGGAAAACAAAACAAAGTTGATGTCTCCCATTATCCAACAATGCATTCTCCTTTCTCCAAACCTCAAACAAGTCCTAGTGTTCATGAAATAGTTCGACAAAAAACAAGCCATAAAAACAAAAATGTAAAATCAGATGATCATACGTGTGTTGAACAAGATGACAACTTTCCTTATTATCACCTCAAAGCTTATTTCAAATCTCCATAGTCAATAGTGTAAGTATCGTGTATCGTATATGTTGTTATTATTAATATTAATATTTATTGTAAATTATTATTTGTGAAATCTCTTTCTTTGATTAATCAATGATTTATAGTTTTTTTTTTTTATTTTCTCATGTATTTATTTTTCATGATTTTTGAAAATTAATGAGGAAATCTTCTATAGCTACTATGTGCGTGAGCATTAGGTCATAATGAACCGGGGTATTTTTTGCACTTAAAATTTTTTAAATAAATTAGAATTACTATTTCTTGTGTCGGTTTTAAATGTAGGGTTACATTGTTTTTCTTGTGCCTTCGGTTCATACTGTGGGTCTCGCTAATATGGTGGCTCTATCTGTCGTTGTGGGTACCGCTGTCGGACTCCCCTTGTAGCACAAATGGTGCTTCAGAATCAACTGTCATATATTAGTGACGTAAAAAAAACATCAAACAAGAATCATGCGACTTTTTAAACTCAAGCATTAGCTACCATAGTTTGTGGTTTACCTCTATCGCACAACTTAAGGGGAAGACGAGAAGGGCCAAGTAATTTTTGGAGTGACTATTTTTCTATGTGTATATTTTATCTGTAGTGTCACTTTGCTGTGGTGTTTTCGTTTCCTTCCGTTGGTATAGTGACTCCCGCTTCCGTGCTATCACCACAAATGGTGTTTCAAATCAACTATCCTATATTTTACTAAATTGTGGAAAAGAAATTGCAAAAAAAACCATAGGAGTTGTTGGACTCAAATTTCACCTGCGACGGGTTGTTGTTTGTGCACATCTTAAGGGGAAGGAATTGAAGAGTTTCCTAGCGAGGGCCAAGCCTAATAGCTCAAAGAGTAATTGGCTAAAAAAACAGAATGTCGACGTCGATGAATTTTATCGGATATGGTTTGATTTGTATTGCTTCTGTTATCCAACAACTGATCATACGATTAAGATGCGAAGCATCACTGAGTCTAGATTTGAGTTTGATAAACATGCTCCCAATGGTATGTCTGAGGAGAACTATTCAACACAACAATCAAATTTAATATGCAGATTGGGATCAATATAGCTAGTAAGTTCTCTCTTTTTTTTAATTTAATCATTTTATTATTTATTTTTGTATAACATCTTACAGCCTACTAATCCCGAGAAACGAGTGCTTAGAAAAGGCAGATATTGAATCTTCTAACTGAAGAATTAAAAGAAATGTGATTGTACGGATAAAGACAGACTCATTTTACGGTCTGCTAACCTACAGGAGATCAAAGCTTGTGCATGGTCGTCTCTTCCAATTTTCATCCCGCCTGGTTTCCCCTCTCAACCTACTAAAGTGGCGGGCACACATTTGAAAGAAGTGTGTATCGGGTTAGATGCGAATGACGGAGTCATTCGTGAGATTCGACCCAAGTTCACGTTCTTGGATGGCATGCTCACACTTTCAGTTTTTCTACCTTTGAGGTTTTTTTAGTGAGACTTGGACTTTAGAAACTTTTCATGATTGTTTATCTATACTAGGTCTAACTCTTTGTTTACATGACATGTTCATTTATTATAGGTATTAACTCATTGTTTACATGACGCGTTCTATCAAGTCATGGGTGATATTTGCAGGTAATTGACGTTAAAAATTGGCTTTTTGTTTTCATGATATTTGCATGCAATCACCCTTGACTTTTTCTAGAACGTGTCTTGTAAACAAAAAGCTAATACCTATAATATAATAGATAAACACGCAATGTAAATAAAGAACTAAACCTAGTATAGATAAACAGTCCTGAAAATGTTTTTAAGTCCAAGACTCACTAAAAACTTCAATGGTAGATCAGCCGGAAGTGCAGGTATGTCATCCAAGAATGTGAACTTCGGTCGAATCCCTCGAATGACTCCGTCATTCGCATCTACCCCGATACAAACTTTCTTGAGAAGTGAGACCACCTCTCCAGTAGGTGGAGAGGGGAAGTTTGACGGGATGGAATGTTGAGGAGACAGCCACGCACAAGTTTTGATCTCCAGACTACAATGAGTACGTCTTTCCCAATCACATTCCCTTTAGTTCTTGAGTCGGAAGGTTCAAAATTCGCTTCTTACAAATACTCGTTTCTCGGGATTAGTAGGGTTGCATGATATTATACAAAATATAGAAATAATAAAATGATTAAATTAAAAAAAATAACAGAGATATAACTTACTAGACATATCGATCTCACAATCCGCTGTTGAATTATAGTTATCCTCAGATATATCATTGAGAACATGTTTATCAAACTCATAGATCTAGAATTCAGTGCTGCTTTGCATCTTAGTCGTATGATCAGCTGTTAGGTCATAGAATCAATACAAATCCGTCTGTATCCGATAAAGTTCATTGACGTTGACATTCTGTTTTTTTTAATCAATTATACTCTCTGAATCATTAGGCTTGCCCTCGTCGCTAGAAAATTCCGCAACGCCTTATGTGCACTGCTCAAAACAATAGTTCGTGGTAGGTGAAGTTTGAGTCCAACAACTCCCATGTTTTTTGTTTGCTATCTTTTTTTCCACAATTGAGTAAAATAGAGGACAGTTAATCTGAAGCATCATTTGTTACAGACGGTGTCACGACAGCGGGAGCTACCGTACCCACGGAAGGAACCGGAAGCACCACGGCAAAGTGACATTACAGTTAAAATAAACACACAAAATATAGTCACTCCTAAATTACTTGTTTGAAATTTTTGATGTTCTAAAAATACCCCGATTCTTTATTATCTAATGCTCACACAAGTCACTTATAGTAAAAAATATGAAAAACAAATCAATGAGAAAAGAAAAATCTAATAATCATTCACTAATAATGACAAATGAGGAAGTTTCACAAATAATAATCTATCATTATATAAAAAGAATAACCTTTTTACAAAATTAGAAATAATTTACCGCCAAAATCATTAATTACATACTAAAAATAGTATAATTAAAAAAATTTAACTAAATGCCTATAATTATCTCAATACAACATCTTTTTAATTTTTCGAAAGAATCCCTATTTATATGGATTCTTTCAATTATTTTTGGTATAAAAAAAAAACCAGATGGGTTATTTGATTTCTAAAAAAAAATCAATAGCAATAATTTGGTAATTATTAGTAAATATTTAGTGTATGCATATGTAATTTTTTATTTAATTTAATGTGAAATCAATAGTTGATCTAGATCTATTGATTAAAATTTTTAAAATTTTTTCAATCAATTACTTTATTTTTACCTAATTTATTTTTATTTTTATTGATATAATACCATAAGATTTGAAGAAATATTGGTTAATAAAATAAAAATTTGTAATTTAATTCTAGAAAATTAGTTGATAAATTTGAACGATAAGGTAACCGACAACAACTCTAGAAAATGACAAGATTATATATATAATATATTCATATATCAAATATATAAGGGAATTTTGAGTTCCAAACTGATAAGTCAAATAAGTATTATTCATAACTTACAAGTCAACATTATTTTTGACAACATAAATGAAATATTCAATTATTCATAGTTTAATAAATTACTCAACCACTTCAAATTTTTTATATGAATATTTTATATAAAAACGAAATCATATAATTAATGAAACAATATAATATATATAGTTATAATTATTATTCACATATATTTTTATATAGACGAGAAAATTTTACAACTTACCTATAAATTCGATTTAAAAAAATTCGATTGTGTTTTTTATTCAAAATTTGAAATTCAAAATCCCTTCTCATTTTAGTTGCCATAAAATTGGGTTAATTCAAAATCTATTCCTAATATAAAGGATTTTGTTCAAATTGAATTTAAAAAATATCTAATCACATTCTTCTATCCATATCCTTAAATGAAGGATTTTGTGCCACTTTAAAACAAACAAACCTCTTAGAAATTACAAAATCATAATTGATTTCTATTTTTGGTTTCAATTTGCACGAAATTCAAAATGGTTTACGAATTTAAAATCAATTGAAATTCGTCTCTTTAATTTTTTTTCATAAGTTTCAAAATTTTACAATAATTAAGTTAAATTACAAATGCATTGTTTCAAAAATCAAGAGAATAATTTAGAAAATTGACAGTTTTTTTTTTTTTTTTTCAAATTTGTCTTAGTCTCCATTCAATATAAAAATAAATTCATTTTATTTGTATAATTGATAAATCTACATAAAACATGGAATTTTATGCCTACAAAAATTCTTTTTACAGTAACTAAAAAATAATAATAATTTTGAAATCATCTGTACTCAAATTACTTTTATCCGTGCATCGCACGGGATACGCACTAGTTTATAATTAAAAATAATAATAATTATTATAGTAACATACACAATACTTACATTGTTCAAACTTCAAAAGGCTGCAGATTGGCTACAAGGAGGAATCTCAGATTATATTGGTGACATGAAAAATCTGTGAGTATATTAGACTTTTTGAATTGGTTCCTTTAAATTGACATAAAAATTGCTTGAGGCAATTTTGGTTTGCAGTTTTGGTTCCTTTAAATCCCTGATTAGCTTTTGTGAAGATTTTGGTTTGCATTTTTTTTTTGTTGCGGTTTCTAAGTCACATGTTTTCACTTAATACTGAACATAGTATTCCACCATGCTTTACAATTGACATAAGATGTTAAGTTGAACTTTTTGGAAATGTAGGGACCTTAGCTTTAATAACTTGACTGGAGAGATTCTTGATTCTTCTTCTGCTCATCTTACAAGAGTTTATTTCCTGTAAGTACATTTTTTCTTGTTCAGGTCTTTAGTTTGCCTTCGCTTATTTTCTTCACGCTCAACTAGATTTTATGTTTCATAGGTATTTGACAAGAAATAGAATTACGGGGCAAATTCCAAGTTGGATTCTTAAAAGGAACAAGAATGCGTAAGCATCTCACGAATAACTTGCTTGTATAATGTTGCAATGTAAGCTAAAATGCAATTTCATTATATTTGCTTGTACCGTTTGTGAATTGTGTGGTTTTTACATAGCTATTCTTTTACTTTCTTGCATAGAGTCTGAAAGCACAGCGCCAATCGAATGCCCACGAGGGATTGTGTAAGTATCTTTTACTGCTCGAAGTAAATAATTCTTTAGGAAGCTTGTGTAACATCATCACTATTGTGAACTTATTTGCTTCAGAAACCTGGTGGAAAGCTTCTCATCAGCAGCTAATTGATTGTAAGAACCAACACATATCTCCTTTTCCCTTCTGTTCTGATACTTTTTGCAATATCTTAAGCGGCAACTATAAATATATAAGTTTATTTGTCACTTTTCAGTCTGAAACACCACACCAATAACATTAGGTTTTTATTTCCACAGAGGAAGAGTACACTCATGCATGAAGCTAGACATTCCATGGCCAAATCCAAGAAATCAGCGTATAATAATATATTAAAAATAATAATAATATTTTTAATAAAAATGTACTTTTATATTGTCTATAAGATTAAAAAGTTTAATATTTTTTTTCCATTATTTTGATAATATATTAAGTAACTAACTCAAGTTCCTATTCATTGAAAATATATGTTACAACCACCTTTTAGGAAGCAATTGAATAAAAACTTACATCCATTTTGTACTTTTTTTTTCTTAGTATTAATATTTTAAATCTTTGTAACAGAAATTTACCACAAGTTTACCTTATTTTATTTTATACTCAATAATATTTACTTAACATGAATTTATAATTATAAATCATTTTATAAGATACATTTAGGTCCATCTATTATTCTAAATAATTATCAATATTGTTTTATATCGTTAGAAATAATTATATTATTTTTATTTTATTCACAAGATTGCTAAATCAAACATCAATCGTTAGAAAGAAATAATGTGATATATTACATTTAAAAAGGGTAACGATTAATAAATATTACATATTTCAAAATTTAAAAATTTAATGTAGAAAGTAAATAAATTTGTAACTAAAAAAATTAAGACTAACAATCACTACACACACACACACACACACACACATATATATATACATATATATATATATATATATATATATATATATATATACACATAAAAGTTCTATAGTTAAATAAATGTGCATCTTAAGTATTTTTATATTTCTCATTAGTCAGCTCCAATTGAAATAGGACATTAATTTTTTTTATCACTTTTTTATCTTTTGGATTGAATACGAGCTATAAGATTTCTCATTTTTTAGTTTACATATATATTAGACTTTTCAATCTAGATGTTCCTTGTTTGTTTTGAAAAAAAAAAAAAAAAAAAACTAATTATCATAAGTTAAATAAAATAAAATTACTGGTTGTGTTATATAATTAAATAACTAAGCCCCGCGAAGGAAAAGGAATTCGTACATAAATTAAAGAAAAAATGTAAAAGAAAACTAAAGGAATAAGTGGAAAAAAAGGGTTGTCCCCCATTATCCCTTGTGGGTTATTGTTCGTCTCGCTAATACGGTGACTCCCATCTTCCTTTGTGAGTTCCATTGTTGTGGCTCCACCTGTAACACTAACACTAATGATTACAAATGATGCTTCAAAATCAGTTGTCATATATGTTACTTGTGAAAAAAAGACAGCAAATAAGAATCATGGGATTTGTTAAGACTCGAGATTTAGCTACCACAGTTTGTGGTTTACCTCAGTGACACAACTTAGAAACCAAATGAATGTTCCTTCTGAGCACCAAATTTGACTCTCATGGCATCAAAATGGAAAACATATACAACGGCAGCAACCCTGGAAAAGTAGCTAGCAAAACACTATAGGAGTTAATTTTCTTGTATGCTGGAGGCATATGAATAACAGCACCGGAAAACTCATCTTTAACACAACCAAATGGTACAATAGCATAAACGTTATTCGTTTGAAATAATACCAGCTAATAAAAAATGCTATTTATGTGAACAGAGTTGTTTTGGATGCTCATGCATTCAACGTGTGTGTGGAGGATGAGGAAATACAATTTTCTTCCCACAATTCCGTCTTCACATATAAGACTCGGGCCTGCATCTCAGCCTTCTGCCCATATACGGGCGTCCCATCATCATAGAGTCGACTCTGGTAATCGCAACCACCTTATATTCCTAGATGCAGGTTCGAATCCTATACCCATGAGTTTGGGAGTGAACATCCGCATGTCGTCATCATAGTCCTCCTGAACGTCCATAAGTGTTTTTGCATTCATCTTTGGAAGGGTCCCACATAAGAAGAAGCGTATATACATCTTCTTAGTCGTCAAAAGATGAGCCAAATAGTATCCATTTTCGGCAATAAGCCAAGAGTCACACGATGAAGATGTGAGTCGGAAAAGTTTGGATAAAAATTGTTATTACCTGGTGTGACGGTGTTGTTTTTCGTCGAGAAAACATAGTATTTGTATGTGTCAGATCTTTTTTCTATAACTTCTTTTTTCTATAACTTAGACCAACATCATCATGAGATCATTCTTGTTTTTATTCATAAAATTGCCACCAAGAGGAGGTAGACAGTGTTTAAGAGGCGAAGGTGGATGAAAGCGAGTAAAAGATGGATTAGAGCGTGCGGGGCAGAAGGAAGAGGTGGATAAGACCGGATAAGAGGTGGATGAGAGCCGATAAAATGAGAAGAGCGAATAAGAGTGGATGAGAGCCGGTAAAATGAGATGAACGGATAAGAGGTGGAGCAGTCGAGCTCATGGCAGAGGGTGAACGAAAATCTAAATGAACGATAACTGAATATGGAACGATGATGAGGAGGTAGAAGTGAAGATTGGTTTCCTCCTCACCATCGTTCCATATTCAGTTATCGTTCACCCTCTGCCATGAGCTGGACTGTCATGAGCTCGACTGCTCCACCTCGTATACGCTTATCTCATTTAACGGCTCGCATCCACCTCTTATATTCTCTTCTCATTTTATCTGCTCTCATCCACCTTTTATCCACTATCCTATTTTTATCCGCTCTCATCCACCTCTTCCTCTTGTCCCTGCACGCTTTAATCCACCTTTTACCCACTCTCATCCACCTCCCCTTCTTAAAAAGTGTTTACTTCCTCTTGGTGGTGATTTTATAACTAAAAACGAGGATCATCTCATGATGATGTTGGTCCACGTTATAGAGAAATGATGTGACATATGCTATGTTTTCACGATGGAAAACCGTCACACCAAATAATAATAATACTTATCCAAACTTTTCACGACTCACATTTTCATC
This sequence comes from Striga hermonthica, assembly GCA_902706635.1. NCBI lineage: Eukaryota > Viridiplantae > Streptophyta > Magnoliopsida > Lamiales > Orobanchaceae > Striga > Striga hermonthica. The sequence continues at coordinate 4,327,125 of CACSLK010003174.1, forward strand.
GCGTGACCCTTGGGCTTGGTGAAAAAAATTGATACTATTTGGCTCATCATTTAACGACGAAGAAGATGTAGATACGCTTCTTTTGTGGGACCCTTCCACAGATGAATGCAAAACACTTATCGACTGCTCGACTGCTCCACCTCGTATACGCTTATCTCATGTAACGGCTCGCATCCACCTCTTATATTCTCTTCTCATTTTATCGGCTCTCATCCACCTTTTATCCACTATCCTATTTTTATCCGCTCTCATCCACCTCTTCCTCTTGTCCCTGCACGCTTTAATCCACCTTTTACCCACTCTCATCCACCTCCCCTTCTTAAAAAGTGTGTACTTCCTCTTGGTGGTGATTTTATAACTAAAAACGAGGATCATCTCATGATGATGTTGGTCCACGTTATAGAGAAATGATGTGACATATGCTATGTTTTCTCGATGGAAAACCGTCACACCAGATAATAATACTTATCCAAACTTTTCACGACTCACATTTTCATCGCGTGACCCTTGGGCTTGGTGAAAAAAATGGATACTATTTGGCTCATCATTTAACGACGAAGAAGATGTAGATACGCTTCTTTTGTGGGACCCTTCCACAGATGAATGCAAAACACTTATCGACGTTCAAAAAGACTATGATGACGACACACGGTGGCCACATAAAGCAAAGATTTTTGTCTGAGTTTGAAGTTGATACCTAATTCATCATTCCTATTGTCCCTACATGTTTTTTCTCAACCATTATACGGTCGGATGTACTAAACTACTAATGTGGTGAAATGAACATAGTTTTGATGTGGTTGATGACATCTTCCACACATGATAGCTAATTCAATAACAAGTGTGTGTGTGTGGATAAACTGTGGAAAGAGATTGAGTTCCCAAAAAAAAAAAAATAATAATAAAAAACATTCTTCAGTAACAATCTAGAATAACTTATTTTCTTTTTTCATATAAAAGTATACAAATTACAAAACAAGTGTACATAAACAAAAAAAAAAGCAAGAAAAAGATGAAAGCCAGTCCAAGATTCATAGCTTGGATCAAAAGTTATTGTCATTGGTTCGAAAAAGATGAAAGCAGGAAGGAGTCCAGATTTTATCGGCAGCGCAGTTGGAGACGGAGACAAACTGAAAAACTGTAAGTAGCCTTATCTTAACTGAACAATTATGCATGTGTTTAGGTAAGTGATTAAGGAAGCTTCAAAAGAAATGCTCGAGCGATATTGAAATGGTTTAACTTTTGACATTGTTAAATGCACATTCAAGGTTGCTCTCTTAGAGCAATCCCATCTTCTATATCTTCCCTCACATGTTTACTTGACTTGTGAGTGTCTTATAATAGATTCTCTTCGTTTTCTTCTCACGTATGGCGCAATGATATTCACCCTCATTTTTCGACTTTCAGGAGGATAAGTGATTTAACAGGTGGAGGATCACATTTTCCAGTACTAAGTGATATGAAGTCCATTAAAGCCATGCGATTTTTAACCTTTGTCTGCGAAATCTTGTGGTAATTTGGAAACCCCACTACCGGATTTTACTAACTTCAACCTTTCTATATAGAATATTAAGGAGTTGCCGGCTACAAGGAGGAACCCCTGAATATATTGGTGACATGAAAAAATTGAAAAATCTGTGAGTATATTAGACTTTTCGGTTTGGTTCCTTTAAATTGACAAAAAAATGATTGAGGCAGCATTATTTC
>CACSLK010003174.1:4363573-4383055 GCA_902706635.1 Striga hermonthica
GTCTAATATAACATTAATATTAACTAAGCTGGGTATATATAATATCAGCAACTGATAAATGCCAATAAATCTTATTCGCCGCTTACAACCAAGATTATTGATAGAATGTATTAAACTTACAATGAATGTATTCTTGAATAGCTCAAGATCAGCCAAAACCCTCCTTGAAAAGTCAAAGAACAACTTTTTCAGGTTCTCAACGTCAGATGTGATTGAATTCAGACGATCCATGATTTCCGAGTTACTGGTGGGCTGCGACGTAGATGTCGTGTGTGTCTCATTTCGATTGAACTCGTTCTTCTTTTGGAAAAAACTGTGCAACAACAGTGATTGCTTCTCTTCCAAGGTAGGTGTTACGTTCTTAAACTGTAAGGAACAAATTTACATAAGTCCAAAAAGAATTAACCAACAGATTTATGTATATATCATAGATTTATATTCAGCCCTTAAAGTCATGTTTTGAAAAAATAAATACCTTGCTCGAGTCCAAATTCGAAAATGCCCTCTGTATATAAAGATAGTTGTAAGTATCCCGGACTTCCCACTTCAGCATTCTAGGGATTTCGTTAGCTCCAATCGATGTGCATACTACGCCCTCGGCTGTGTCGCATATTTCATAAAACCAAATTTGAAGAGCTAAAATAAACCCATAGCATCTATACATGTAACCAGCTCCATCGCTCTTCCCTCTGTTGTGCATTTGCTCCCTATTTTTCATTGACATTCTCAGATAATGGAAAGTAAATTCAAAGACATCGGTCCCCCAAGCATAATCGTCAAAATCAGCGCTATCGATGATGTCCAGATAGCACCTGTCAAACCGGTGCGAGTCCTGCGAACCCATCAGGAAGTTTGCAAGTAGATGTAACTTTGCAAACTTAACCGCGTCCTCATCGGATGTCCATGATTTCTTTAAAAACTGGACTCTTATGCAACTACGGGTAAGTAGAACACCCGAAAAGTAATTGTCATATAGGCCTTGGGATACCTTTGCGATGTTCAATTTCTTGCAAGTACCAGTGCATTTGAGACCGGTAATGAGGGCAAACTCTTCAATCCCGAACCGGAACAATCTTCCTCCAAAATCAAACCATATCTCGTCGGTCCGGGGTTGATAGACCTCTCGTAAGAGAATATGATTAAGCAATTGGATCTGGATCTTTGAATGTGGGAGGTCGAGAAACTTTCCAAATGCCGAACCCCTTAAAATGTCCATCTGGCCGGGGGTAAGGATTCTCTTGATTTCATTGATGGTCGACCCATCTTTGCTGTTGTCATTACTGGTTTGAATCTTCACAATTAATCTCCGGGGATGAGGTATGAGCAATTCCCAGTCCTGTCCAACAAAGTACTTGTAAAAATTTTCCCCTGAAGTATGTATATGTCATATCCTCAATATATACACACATATAATCAGAAATTCACATATAGGTGATAAAAAAATGTATATTTAGTTATCAAGTTCTGGATATATAAACACTCATATAATCACTATTCATATATATAGTCATCTTATTCACAGTTCAAACACATGGAATCACAATTCACTATATATGTTCTGGGTATTAAATAATCTCATGTCCATCATAGTACATGTAAAATTTCCCCCCTAAGTTATGTACATGTCATATCCGTAATATATAAACAAATATAATCTCAATAACATATAAAACATATATTCTATACATATTCTGTACATATTCCATACATATATATCATATGATTCCAGAAAAAATCATGTATCACAGTAACATATACAACATATATACATGGTAAAACAAATAATATAAAACTAATAACCTAGAACCAAAGTTATGAATTGAAAACACAAGTTTTCACAATCAGTCAGCACAAGTCATGTATAATCACTAATAAACTTGTGTCAATTCCATTTGCTGTAAGTACTCTAACTCATCATGAAATACAATTCAAGTTACATTATTTATGTATAGAATAAGCAAAATAAATTAAGAATTGTGTGTGCAGAAATTATTCAAAGAATTCATCGTTTGTAGTTCAGCAATAATAAATGGGCAAGAATCCAACGAATCAATTAAAATTCCAAATAACTTCATAATGAAACCGCAGTAAATAAAAATTGCAGCAGTTTAAATGATTTTTTTCTTTTCTTCACAATATGATATAGTTGAACATTAATGAATTCCCATTATCTTCCAAGCAGCACATAAAAAAAGAACATGTTCATAAATAAAATACAGAATCGAGCTTTGGTTCCAAAAAAACCTAATATCTATAACAAATTCACACAGCACATGCTCATATACAAAGAGGTTGTAAAAATTTCCTTGAACATATCATTATCATATACATCACGCATGATTAAAAATATTTATTAACAAAAAGTCTAAACTTTATGTATATATAGCCAAATAAATATAGAATCTTATAATAATTTCACAACTAAAATATTATGGTATTTTTTTATCTTCTGAACATACTACAATAAAATTGGAGTTGAGAAAATAAAGAGAAAAATTTAGTTATTTACCTTAAAATTACCCACAATCTGCACATCTTCTTTTGATTTTCTCAGATTGTCACCCGACTTGTTCCTCTTCTTGGACGGGTTCTCATTATATTCACCTTTCATTGGCCGTTTCTTTCCCTTTTCCTTTTTCTCTTGCAAGTCGTTGTCTTCTTCACTCGATATCTCTTCGCTTTCGCTGATTTCTGATGGTATTTCGTCCTCGAAGTCGGAATCCATTTTTTCCCCCTTTTGTGCCATATCTCTTTTCTTTACTTGAGTGTGAACCCGTGACCTTTTCTGTGGATTGCGGCCTGGGACCGACTGAAATTCATCGGAATCGGATGAGAGATCGGTCTTTGCCTGATTTTTCTTGCCGGAAATCTTCCGACCGGCGTTGGTTTTAACACCCTTCTCAAACTGCAACTTTTTTTGAACAAGGGTTGGTTTCTTGCTAACTTGTATATTTTTGAGACGAGAACTCGATCTTCGATGAGGAGAGGACTCGGCGTCCGTTATTGGATTTCTTCCAATCTTAGTTTTTTCCATTATCTGAAATGTATCGAATTCTTAGGGTTCATCAGAATATTTTTGTTAGGGAAGAAGAGATATGAATTGTAGAAGACTTGAAGAGACGTGAAAATAGTGGGCGGTTTTTGGGGGAGTGAGATAATCCTCATACCATATACATCGGGAACCGTTTTTGGTAATGATAATCATCATATCATTAATTAGGTGGTAAAAATATCAATTAATTTAAGATATGAGATCTGATCAAATTCTAGTAAAAGTGCAATTATTGTTGCTTATGTTGGTATATATGCTAATAAATATAAAAGGGGATTATTTATGCAAATAAATTTGAATTTGATCGTACAGGATATAATTTTCTCAAGTTAAAGATCACAATGTATTGGGCCGTAATACTTTTAACACTCCATTGGCCCACTTAGGATGTACTAAAGAAGACTTGTGTTAATTGATGAGAAGGCTTGGTGGGGCCCAAAAAATTATTTGGAGTGCTGGGAGGAATTTGGTGAATTGAGGGAACTTGTGAATTAGCCAACATTCACGCACAGGGGAGGATTTTTGGCAACAGAGAGACGGGAGATTGAGAAAAAAAAAAGCCGCATAGAACAGAGGCAGACATAAACTCACGCACGGACTGGGAAGAGGCTACACACGCGGAGGGAAGCCGCACCCGCACACGAGGGAGAATTTTATCTTCTCTCTTTTTATCTTTTATTTATTTTTCTTAGTATGCTAGGCTAGATTTTTATCCAGTTTTAGGGGATGTTTGAACCCTAACTTTAATTTGTCTATGCATTTAAGGATTTATTTTTATCGTTGGTTAATTAAGATGCCGTATTTATTTTGTTGATGAGTTGATTCACGTTATCTATGTTTAATATTTATGAATTATGATGTTTGATTTAGTTTGGCCACCTACGTTGAATGTTTATAGTTTAATTGCTAGATTTAGGACTTTAATTCTTAATTGTTATTGTCTTGTTTCGTTATTAGTAAACTAGGGGTCGTGCATCCTTATGGTAACGTGAACATAAGTTAAATGGTCCGAGCTTACGCGTCCATTGCTTAGACTGATCTATTTTCCTAGTAATTAATGTTGCTAGTGTATTAAATCTAGAGAGCTTATTCTACGTTGTCCGCTAGTTAGGTTTAGTCGAAGAGCTTATTTCGATTAAATAATCGGTAAGGAAAAATTCGGTTAACAGAGCTTGTTGTTAGCTAGGGTCGGTAATTCATTAGCAATCTAAAGAAAGCGTCGAGATTAATTAGCGGTAGATTTAGATTGGGTGATAACTGAACAGAAAACTGGACTTCTCTTATTTTATTTGATTTATATTTTATTTTATTTTATTGTACTAAACCAATTCCCCCTTTTATTGCTTTCGTAGTTTAGTTCGATTAATACGAAAATTGTCACAATTTAATTCCTACTCCTCGTGGGATCGACCCTTACTCACCGCTACTACTAGTTAGTGGAGGTTTGTTGAGGAAACCTTTATAAATTTAAATTTGTCACGTCGCGACGCGCGGTCAAATCCCGTGCACTGAGTCCGAGTCAATCCACCGAGTTGAACCACCAGTGCGTGCACATAGTCGAGCGAATGATCGACCGACTCCGAGTGAGTCGTCGGTCCAGTTTAGTAGAACCAGTCCGGGCAGTCAGGACAGTTCGAAGAGAATTTTAGTTCAGCCGAATAAGTCCGGGCAGTCCGGACGATTCAGGAGATAGTTCGGAACATCGATTTGAGCGTGGATCGAGAATCCAATTTTTCCGAATTAGTCAGATAAGTTTCAGCTCAGATTTAAGATTTCAGTCAGATTTAAGTTCAGTAAGAGTTTAGACCCGGTCAGATTTTAGTTCCAGACTTAGAAATATTTCACAAAACTCTAGTATGCATCAAAAACAATAAATTTTCAAAATCAGCTCGTAAATCCCTAGATGATTTTAAAGCCAAGTGAGCGAACTTAGATAGGCCAGATAATAAAATTCGAGTTTTTATTATTTCGCTCAATATTTTGTAGCTTGTGGGGAGTCGAGCCTCCGACAGTTGCAATCCATTCAGCACTTGCACTTCAGCATATCAGGTGGGGACTCTGTACTGGGTACTACATTTTCTATAATCGCAATATCCTGACTGAGGTATGTATATAAGAGTTAGTTCGCCCGGATATGGGCAATTTACCTAGCGAGTAGTTCCTTTCTAGCTAAGTGAATCGAACACTAGTTAATATGAGATAAGAATTCTAGTGCATCTTTGAGTTAAGTGAATTGAGAACCTTATCTTTGAGTTAAGTGAATTGAGAACCTTAGAACAACTTTGAGTTAAGTTGAAATTTCAGATAAGGTTAGAATAATGACTCCCTAAGGGCCATTGACCTAGAGATAGGTTTCACCATAACCAAGTGTTTCAAACCCCAGTTAGTATCAAGGACTCTGGTGCAGTTGTGAGTTAAGCTCCAACCTTAGAAGCGCATAAGGGTTAGTTTTACCCTAGTATGGGCAACGATCTACATATTAGGTCCTACAGTTGCTTATCGCAGACGTGAAGGCCAAATGTCCTTCTCGTCAGTTTAGCAGTCAGTTGAGCAACAATTATAGACAGTCAGTTGAGCAACAATTATAGACAGTCAGTTGAGCAACTGTTATAGACAATCAGTCGAGCAACAATTATAGATAGTTAGTTGACCAGAAGTTATGGACATTAAATTGAGCAACAATTATTGACAGTTTACTTATTTATACGCCTTTGTGATGTGTTTTATCATATTAAATGTATGATTAGGTTGTGTTGTGTTTTATCATATTAGATGTATTCTTAGGTTGTGATGTGCTTATCATATCAGATGTATGTTTAGTTCGCGATCCTGCAGATATAGTCACTCAGCCGGGAAACAGTTATAGTCCGTCAGTCAGTCGAACACCAGTTATAGTCAGTCCGTCGAGCAACAATTTTAGTCAGTCTGTCGAGCAATAGTTACAATCAGTTAGTCGAGCCACAATTATAGTTAGTCAGTTAAGCAACAGTTATAGACAACCAGTTAAGTAGCAATTATAGATAACTTACTTAGTTATGTAATTGCTAAAGGTACATTTAATTCGCGATACGTTAGCAAAAGGTTTATGATCGTATCGTTTCTGTCAATCCAGTAACTACTTGCATATATGCCGATGTCATGATATGTTATTATATTAGTTGTATATTCAGTGCTGGTTCCGACGGAGCATCGTTGATTCATTTATGCTCACGCCCCTACTAACCATTTTTCAGGTGACTGTGTGGAGCGCGGAGCATGAGCCGATGATGTGGTGGCGGTCATAGCAAGGATATTTTTGAGTAAACATGTCATGCATATTTGAACATGTTTGAGTTATTATGTTTGTTGATGCATGCTTGCATTTGCTTCCGCACTCAATAATTCAGTATTACATCATTTAATATTTAAGTATTTCAGTATTCTGAATTTCAATTTATTTATGCTTAAATCCTGAGATTTTCATGACGCCTTATTAGAGTAATGAATTATATCTCGGTTGCATGCATACTAGTAAGTGAGAACATAAATGAGAATTTAGTTCAATTGAGTAGCATCCCACAGACTAAAGTTAAAGTATTTTCAAAATAATAATATAAGTTGTTCGAAAATTAAATCAATGTCTTTCCAAATATAACGCGAAAAATTTACTCTGATTTTAGTAAGTTTAGGCGGGGTGTTACAGTCTGATATCAGAACGCAGTTAGCATTTCTGTATATTAAAAGTCTATTAAGATATGACCACACCATACTCACGGCGCGCTGACTCCGAGGTATGTCACCTGAACCAGTATTTATTATTGCGAATGCATGATTATTTTAGTCAGAGTATTTAAGGGGCGTACGACCTATCCTTCGACTAGAGAGTTGAGGACTCTAGTTCGAACCCTAGCCATAACTTAGAAGAGTTAAGTTTTATAGGTGTTTTTGGCAATTTGATATTAATTTATTAAAGTATAGTGTAGATATTTCTTAATCGGCTATACTATTCTAGTTTAACTTTGAGCACTCTTTTAAACTTTTATGAGAAATTAATACTCCATCAATTATACCATTAATTTTTCTAATCCCTATCAATTGTGCAATTCAGATGCCTCCCAGCAGAGCTCCGATTCTGCCCGCAGCTCCGCCGGCCGCCCTAGAGCGCGACCAGGCCTATTCAGTCTCTCAGTTCCGTGGGTTTCACCTAGCGACGTTCAACGGGCAGAGAGACCCGAGGATGGTTGATGAGTGGCTGTGCAGCATTGACATGATTTTCGAGGTGATGGATTGCCCTGAGCCACATCGGATAATGTGTGCGCAGCTCCAGTTGATAGGGGTTGCAGATCTCTGGTGGGCTTCGTACTGGGAGATGAGACACTGGGAGAAGGCAACCCTCACTTGGGCTCGCCTCAAGGAGATCCTCCGAGAGAAGTACTACCCGACCCACTATAGAGAGAGGATTGAGAGGTAGTTCTTAGCAGTGCAGCAGGGTGGCAGGACTGTCAACGAGTACGAGCGCAAGTTCACTCACCTCGGTTTCTTTGTCCCCCACCTGATCGTAGACGAGGAGCAGAGGTCCCGCTATTTTTGCGTGGTCTTCGCGACGAGATCCGCCACCATCTCGCCGCCCACGACCCGCTATGGTATGCTAAGACCATCACTAGGCTCAGCAGGTCGATGAGAGCTTTGGGTTGGCAGCCAACTAAGTTCGCCCACCAGTTGGGCAGTCATTCGTACACCAGCCAGCTGATCAGCAGCCCGCGATACCAGCGCCACTTCAGCTAGGCCAAACTAGAGAAGATTCTGAGGTCGTGACGGGAGATGAGACAGACGGAGGGGAGAGGCCTTAGCTCAGGTAACCCAGCCACCACAGCCAGTTCCACAAGCCTGCGCCACATTGTGGACGCCCCTACCGAGGATGGTGCTTAGCCAGACAAAACATTTGCTATCACTGTCACAGGCCTAGCCATACAACCCGTACCTGCCTAGATCGCGCTCAGAATCAACTGTGGCAGCACCGGTCGACCCAGAACTTGTAGAGAGGATGAGCGTAGTTTTAGTTAGTTGCATTCGTCACATATCTGCGATCATCACTTATTTCATGTGAACTTGTTGGACCCGTTTCAATTTTCATTATTTGCGCGCTTTGAGACTCCTCTGAAGTTGAAGTTTAAGACCCATAAATGTTGGATGTTCTTCCTATCAGTTCTGATTAAAATTCCTATTGAAATGTTTTAATGTTGCACGACCACGAAATAAGTTGTTTAGCATTTGTATAAGCTAAGTACGAGATTGCTACACACAAATAGAGAGAGAAGGTTTCATGGTCAAAAGTGGATTGCTAAACGATCAGGAAGAGACCCGAGTATTCCAGCTAGGATTGAATTTAAGTTTTAAGTTAAGAATAAAATCTAGATGCTGTCTCGAACTAATTTTAGTTGAGTCTATGTAGTAGCAGTTTTTCAATGTATAAGAGTCTCTATTTCGGGTGACCGTGGTGGCCTAAAATAAGAGTCACTTAGCTGGGTATACCATGGAGGCTTGAAAATGGGCCGAGACGAACATAGTTCTCCATACAAGATGGCTTATGCTCACCAGAAGGAATTAGCTCCGAGTCGCGAGTACACCGCACGCAGGTGCCACGTTGTTACGTGTCGCGTAGTCACATGCCGGAAGATACGATATACAACCTGGTAGAGGCCAAGTGTCCTTATGTCCTCCGATTCTCATAGAGTCCCAATAAGTTTCATCAGAATGCACCAGATTTAATAGCCAAGCGTCTATAAATCCCAAATTCTGATGGGCTCCAAAGAATTCCATCGGAATGTGCACCTGATTTAATAACAAGTGTCCATAAATCCCAGATTCTGATGGAGTCCTAATGTATTCCATCGGAGTATGCCAACAGATTTCTAGCCAAGTGTCTAGGAATCTCAGATTCTGATGGAGTCCCAGTGAATTCCATCGAAGTGTGCACCAGATTTACTAGCCAAGTGCCTAGGAATCCCAGATTCTGATGCAGTCATAGTGAATTCCATCGGAGTGTGCACCAGATTTACTAGCCAAGTGTCTAGGAATCCCAGATTCTGATGGAGTCCCACTGTATTTCATTGGAGTGCACCTGATTTACAAGCCAAGAGTCTATAAATCCCAGATTCTGGTGGGATCCCTACAAATTCCATCGGACCATGCACACAATCACCGGCCAAGTGTTCGAGAGTGGGCAGTTGAATCCTAGCGTATTCCTTCATTACATGCACGCGATCACCGACCAAGTGTGCGGGAATCGACAGTGGAGTTCTAGCGTACTCCTCATTATGTACTCACGATCATTGACCAAGCGTTCCGGAGATGGTAATAACCTAATTTTATTGGCCAAGTGTCCGAGGTTTGCGACAGATCAGTTTAAGAGAGTATGTGCCCATTTCAGTATCCAGAAAGAGTTAGAAATTTCGAGCCAGAACCCTAGTCTTGAGTTTTGGCTTGTATCTGAACTTATAGTTGAGTTGGACTTGTATTTTAGTTTATTATTTTTTAGGACGAAAATATCTTAAGGAGGATAGATTGTAACGCATAAAAAATATTATTTACTCTTTATGGAGCTTGAATTTATTCCCGTAACTATTAAGTTTTCTTATTTGTTGCATTTATCATTATTATTTGCATTAAATCGAGTAATTAGTTTAAAGTCTAAGCCATGGAGAATTTATTCAATTTTTAATTATTAAAATCGGATATATTTAGCCCAAGTATCGGTTCTAATTTTAAGACCGAGCCTTGGAATAATCGGAAATTTTATTTAAGCGCACCGAAGTCCGAATATTTAATCTATTCGAGCCTAATCATTTTCGAGAAATTCCAAGTATTTTAGCCTGCACATTTAAGTTAATCAAGCCTCTGTCTGATTTAATGTTTGTCCAATTAAAAATGGACCCTATGTAAATTTTTAAATGTCGTCCCAATTGTTTTACTAAATTTAACCAACTAATTTATATCTATAATAATATAAAGAGCTTGTTGGAAAAATACAAAAAAAATAATTTTGACTTAAAAAAAATAGTGCTGACTTACTATTAGTGGTAATTTCGAAAAAAAACACAAGTGAATATTTAGAAATCAAATTTAAGGGAGATATTAAAAAAATCTTAAGGTAACAAATTAATTTGGAGATTCTTATGCCAAAATTTAATTCTTTTCATAAATGCAATGCGAATCTCATTTTTATTGGTAACAAATTTAGAGATTCTTATGCCAAAAAATTAAAATTTTGAATTGAGATATCACAACAATTACGAACTTTTTTCCATTCAAATTAATGTTTCAAATCAAACAAAAAAGTGAATAATGGATGTTATACTAAATATTGGTAAACACCAATTCTCCATAAATTATTTATATTTATGAATTTTGTGTGTAAATATATTATTTTTTTCTTAAATAATAATAAATTACATTATTTCAGTACCCAAATCCTAACTTCTTTTATATTTTTTGGTGGTTTATATTCTTTAATTTGAATAATATTTGACTTATTTGATTACAACAACTTATTTTCTTAAAAAAAAACAAATTTAAGTGACTTATTCCAAAAAATTAGAGATTTTAAGGTAACAAATTTGGAAATTCTTCTGCCAAAATTTAATCCATTTGATAAATACGAAACCCATTTTTATTGGTAACAAATTTGGAGATTTTTATGCCAAAAAATTGAGATTTTGAATTGAGATATCTCAACAATTACGAGTTTTTTTCCATCCAAATTAATCTTGCAAATCAAACAAAAAATTAATTCGATAATAGTGGATGTTATACTAAATATTGATAAATTCCAATCCTCCGTAAATTATTTATATTTATGAATTTTGTGTGTAAATTTATTGATTTGTTTTTCTTAAATAATAATAAATTACATTATTTTATGACCTAAACCCTTACATCTTTTCTTTTTTTAGTGGTTTATATTCTTTAATTGAAATAATATATGAATTATTTAATTGAAAGAACTTATTTTGTTTAGGAATCACATTTAATGAGATATCCCACAAAAATTGAAGATTCATAAGGTAACATATTTAGAGATTCTTATGCCAAAATTTAATTAATTTCATCAATATGAATCCCATTTTTATTGGTAACAAATTTGGAGATTATTATGCCAAAAATTTGAGATTTTGATTTGAGATATCCCAACAATTGTGGAATTTTTTCCCTTCATATTTTCAATTCAAACAAAAAACATTGTTCCGATAATAATGGATGTTATATTAAATATTGATAAACTCCAATCCTCCATAATTTATGTATATTTATGAATTTTGTGTGTAAATATATTGATTTTATTTTCTTAAATAATAATAAGTTAAATTATTTTAGGACCTAAATCCTAACTTTTTTCTATTTTTTGGTTGTTTATATTTTTCAATTGAAATAATATATGACTTATTTAATTGAAACAACTTATTTTCTTTTGGAAACAAATTTAAGTGAGATATCCCCAAAAAATAGAGGTTCTTAAGATAACAAATTTGGAGATTTTTATGCCAAAATTTAATTAATTTCATAAAAAGAATGTCATTTTTATTGGTAAAAAAATTGGAGGTTTTTATGCCAACAAATTGAGATTTTGAATTGAGATATCCCAAAAATTACAATTTTTTATTTAAATTAATGTTGCAAATCAAACAAAAAATTGTTCTAAGAATAATGAATGTTATACTAAATATTGATAAACTCCAATCCTTCATAAATTATTCATATTTTTAAATTTTGTGTGTAAATCTATTGATTTGTATTTCTTAAATAATAATAAATTACATTATTTTATGACCTAAATCCTAACTTCTTTTTTATTTTTTGGTGGTTTATATTCTCTAGTAGAAATAATATATGACTTATCTATATATATATATATATAAAAAGAATTAACATTTACTAAAAATAGTAGCAAAAATTTAGGAAACATTTAATGCATGCTATTTTTGGAAATGTTTTATACTATATGCATTAATTGATTCTATTTACATGTTCTCAAATAAGATCAAATAATTACTTAAAAAAATTATTAATATCTGCAGTATTTTCATTTATATTTATTATAATAAATTACAAGATTGATTTTCGTGATTCATGTTGATAATATTTTGGTCAAGACAAATATTATTTCATTAATATTTGTAATACTTTCATTGATATACATTATAATGAATTACAAGATTGATTTATGTGATCCATGTTGATAATATTTTGGTCAAGATAATATTACACCATATTTTAACCTCTAACCATAATATTAGTTTTTTTTTCACAAATATTCACTTTTTATCCAAAAATATTTATGAAAAATCGTAACAAATTAGGTAGAATTTTTTTCCCAAGTAATCAGACAAAATCAAATTGGTGAATTGATATTTGTTAATATATTTGTTTCTTAAGCTTTATTTTGTTAAATATAAAAAATAAATCGTTCTTCAAATTAATATAATTTACCATTTAAGAGATATTGATCAGATACAATAAATAGTTTGACTAATCGTAAAAATTTTAATTTTGACACATATTAACTATTGTTTAGCATTTATTTGTATATTATTGTCACCCATGACTATATTTTTTAATTTTTTTATTTTGATTTATTTCTATAATTAAATTCTTGTAATATATATTTTCATTGTTGAGTATGCTAAATAAACCATAAATCCTTATAATGCGAACTAGAAAAATCTGATCATATAAAGGATCGAGTTTTTAGGATTTTCTAAATCAATTTTTTTTAATTAGTATATAAAATTAAATTCTAAAAAAACATGTGTATATTTTGTAAAATATTTATACATTATCTAATATTATATTTATTTACATATTTTAAATTGATTACATAAATAAATAATGTAAACGTGCATTAAATATTTTTCATTACATAAAATAAAAATATAAGGAAGACGTACAACTTCTATAACTTTATAAATAATAATGACATATATGACATAAAGTGTATAATAAAATAATAATTAAGTATTATATGGTGAACAAGAATGAGTAAAATTGTTATTCTCTCTTGTATCAAGGAATAAATATATATATTAAAATAAAATTTAAATTAGGATAAATGTGTCAGTGAATAATATATTAATTATTTTAATATTTTGACTAAAAAAATAATGTTGATTAAAAGAGGTGCAAAATATATTATAACCTTATTATTTATTATACTTAAGCTGATTAAAAGAGATGAAAAATAAATGATAATCCTATTGTTTTATATACTTAAACGGACAAAGCATGTGAAATAACACATTTAATATTTTTATTCCGTGCATCGCACGGGGTACATACTAGTTTGATTGAAACAACTTATAATAATATTTTACTTATTTGATTAAAACAACTTATTTTATTTAGGAAACAAATTTAAGTGAGATATCCCAAAAAAACAAATTAGAGATTCTTAAATTACCAAATTTAGAGATTGTTCTGCCAAAATTTAATTTATTTCATAAATACGAATCCCATTTTTATTGGTAACAAAATTGAAAATTTTTTGCCAAAAAATTGAGATTTTGAATTGATATCCCAACAATTACGGATTTTTTTTTACCCATTCAACTAATGTGGCAAATCAAACAAAAAACTGCTCCGAGAATAATGGATGTTATACTAAATATTGATAAACTCTAATCCTCTATAAATTATTTATATTTATGAATTTTGTCTATAAATATATTGATTTGCTTTTCTTAAATAATAATAAATTATATTATTTTATGACCTAAATCCTAACATCTTTTCTATTTTTTGGTGGTTTATACTCTTTAATTGAAATAATATATGAATTATTTAATTGAAACAACTTTTTTTCTTTAGAAATCAAATTTAATGAGATATCCCACAAAAATTGGAGGTTCATAAGGAAACAAATTTAGAGATTCTTATGCCAAAATTTAATTCATTCATCAAAACAAATCAATTTTATTGCTAACAAATTTAAAGATTCTTATGCCAAAAAAATGAGATTTTGAATTGAGATATCCCAACAATTACAGATTTTTTTTATTCATTCAAATTAATATTTCAAATCAAACAAAAAATATTGTTCAGAGAATAATAGATGTTATATTAAATATTGATAAACCCCAATCCTACATTAAATATTGATAAACTCCAATATTTCAAGAAATAAATAATATACTAAAATCAAATTTATATTAGTATAAATGTGTTAATAAAATAATATATTAATTATAATAAAAACTAGCCCTAACATACTCATATTTAATGTTCTAGCTAAAAAATGATGATTAAAAGTGGTGGAGAATAGATTATAATTTTATTGTTTTTTAGACTTAACACACTGATTAAAATGGGTGGAAAATATATTATAACTATGTTGGATTTTAGACTTAAGCAGACAGAGCTGTGAAAATAATTCATTGAAATCTTTGTCTCGTGCATCGCACGGGGTACGTACTAGTATATATAAAGAGAGAATCTATTTACCAAAACTAGTAGCAAAAAAATAGGTCAGCATTTAATGCAACCCATAAATAGTAGTTTTATTATTTTTCTTATTTTTTTTCTTTAAAAATCATACAATTAATTTATAAAATACGCTTTAATATAATCATACAATTTAATTTATAAAATTCATACAATTTATTTATTTTAAATACGCTTTAATATATATATATATATTACTTCAAATAAATTGTGTTACTTAAATATATGAACAATTTAAAATTTTAAATGTTTAAACTAATTGATAAACAATTTATAAATCTCTATTTTATTTAAATATGTAATTTTATTTAAAATAATTTTAAATGTAGCAAAATTTATTTAGAAAATCGTATCAATCGTGACGGATTCAGTAGAAAATATTTTATTCAAGCGAACTAGACTGGTTATAAACCGGTTCTTGGTCCATCCGGTCAGACTATGTCCAATACAGTTTAATTTAAAAGCAATGAGTAAATCTTGATTAATTTATTTGTATATTTAATTTATAACACAATCGTAATATTATTTCCGGTGCATCACACGGGTCATACACTAGCTTAATTAGTCAAAGTCCGATTAATTTTTTAGTCGAACATTTAGTTCCTAAGTCAACATCGAGCCCAAGTCGATTTAATTTGCTAGCCCAATTTTACAAGCCCAATATTGAGCCCAATATGCAATAAAAACCCTAACTCATCCCCAACTATAAATAGCACAATATTCATCTCTTCCCAACATCCTCATTTACAAACCCTAGCCCAAGTTCAAGCAAGAGTTCTTCATTTTCCGAGCTCACGCCGGCGAGTCCTCGCCGAACCCATGCCGTCACAGTCACCCTGCGCATCCCGAGTCCACAACGCGCTCGAGCATCCCCCTTCACAAAAGAAAATTAGTTTCTTAAGATCTTGATTAGGGGTTGTGGAATTTTGTTTAACCTTTTTTTTGGTGTGTTTTGCAGTCTTTTCAATTTCTTTAATCTGAATCTGTTGTTGTCACCTACATACTATCGAACTGATTTATACCAACAACGATTGGAAGAGGTACATAGAATTTGTATGTTTGTTTTTATTCTCAAGTGTAATGCGAGTTTGTGGAGTCTCTTCATTTATTCATTTTTTTTTTCTTTCAAATAAGTGTTTCGTGATTTGCTTTCAATGCCCCTTTTGGACTTCCAAATGAATTCTTACTACAGAACTGTCGGAAATTTTTTGATTGCCTAGACTAGACTGCTTATGTATGGCTTGTGTTTCAAATGTCTTTCTTAGGTGTCAAGTTTCTTATTTACCTTTCCTCACTGTATGTAGGTACCCGTGACCAATTTCTTGGTTCTGTAATGGAGACTATCCATATTGATTATCGAGCTTTCTCGGGCAGATACTCCAATAAACCTAAAACTAAGATGCCTTTGGAGCAACCAGCCAGTGAATGCCAAGAAAAACGAGAAGCTTCATATGCTCCACAAGAATAAGCTACTCCTGAAATAAGTGTAAGCTATATTTATTTATTTATTTATTTATTTATGAAATAAGTGTAAGCTATATTTATTTATTTATTTATTTATTTTTTTAGCCTATGCTTTCTTCAAAGTGAAAAATGATGCGGATAGGGATTTCATGGTGCAGGCCAAACAAGTTGGTTGTCCTTTTACGCACTTGGAATACTATTCCTGACCAAATGGGAAATAGTTTGTTGAAATTTGGTTTGATATTGATGTTCCCGGTTGGGGTATTCTCTTTGTGGCTTTCAAGATGAAGGTGAGAAACATCCTACCATTTCGAAAAAAAATAACACGTCTGCTACTTTCCATGCTTTTGTGTTTCATAGTGCTTTATGTTGAAACTTAGTCTGGGTTTACAGAACTTATGCTGAGAGGCTTCTTTTATAGTAACAATCCTACCAAGTAATTCCTGAGATGAGAGAAATATTTTAGTGTTATCTTTTTCTACGCTAAAGTTTTATACTTAGCATGTGCAATTATTGGTGCTATATGGTGTATATCATGTATATTGGTCAAACCCAGATTATAATAATAACAATAGTAATAATAATAATAAAGAAGTATGTACTAAAAAATGATGCATAACTTTCATAGGACATATTTTGCCCTATATGTTTATTTTCTTCCATTAAACTTTTGTACGTGTTATTGTCTTCAAATTGTAGGAGGGTAAGTGACAATAACTTGAGAGGAAGGATTCCATATTTTATCAGCAGTTGGAGACATTGAAAACTTTAAGCAGCCTTATCTTAACTGAATATGCATGCGTTTAGTTAAGCAATTGAGAAAGCTTTCAAAAAACTCAGGACACGAACCAGTGACCCAAAAATGGGTGAATGCCTTCTCTTAAGCTCATGTATGACAATCACATTCAGAACCCAAAAAGAACGAACAAGAAGAACTTGTTCGTGATTGTGACGTGTATACAAAGAGCTAATACCTAAAATAAATAAACGCGCCATGTAAACAAAGAGCTAATACTATAATAGATAAACAATGATGAAAAAGATTCTGAAGTCCAAGCATCACTAAAAAACCTCAAAGTAGGAAAATCGAAAGTTCGAGCATGCCATCTAAGAACGTGCATTTGGGTCAAATCTCTTTAATGACTCTGTTATTTGCATCTATCCGATGTACACTTTCTCGAGAAGTGTGACTATCGCGTCCGTGGGTGGAGAGGGAAAACCTATCGGGATGTAGTTTGGACTTTGGAGGAGACGGCTATGCGCAAGCTTTGATCTCTTTAAGTAAGAGAATGAGATAATGAGTTCGTCTCTGATCTTTACAATTACATTCTCCCAACTCTTGAGGCGGATGACTCAAAATCCGTGTCTTCGAGACACATTCCTCGGAATCAGTATGTTGCAAGATATTATACAAAAATAAAAAAAATAATAAAATGATTAAAAAAAAGATAACACTTATTGGTCATTTCAATCTCAATTTGCTTGTCCGATTTGATTGCTTTAGTGAAATAGTCTCTCTTTGACATACCTTTTGAAGAATATTTATCGTACTCATATATCGAGAACTCAACGCTTTTATCTATCATAGTCGACTGTTGGGTCAGAAAATGTACACAAATCTGGCCATTGTGATAAATGTCATCCACGTCCACATTCTCATTTGCTTTTAGATCCGCTATAATGGCTGCACCTTTAGGTTTGATCCTCTTCGCGAGAAAGTTTTTGAACGTTTTCCCCTTTAAACTGTGGCACCAAGCTAAACGACAATTCGTGGTAGTTACATTTTGATTCCAACAAATCTCATGTTTCAAGTTTGCGGTCTTTTTTTTTCGCAATTGGAAAACCGCAAACATGAACCATGGGATTTGTTGGATTCGAACATTAGCTACCATGGGTCGTGGTTTAGCTCGGTGCCACAGCTTAAGGGGAATGCGTTCAAAAATTTCCTGGCGGCAAAGGCTAGACCTAACAGTGCAACCATTATAGCAAATCTAAAGCGAATGAGAATGTTGTGGATGACCTTTATCTCATATGCCCAAATTTGTGTACGTTTTGTGACCCAATAGTTCATCGGACAACTAAGATGGATAAAAGCGCTGAGGTCTAGATATACGAATATGATAATCATGCTCCTAAAGGTATGTTTATGGGGGACTATTTAAACATTGCAATCAATTTGAACAAGCAGATGAAGATTAGAATGTCTAGTAAGTGCTATTTTTTTAATTTAATCATTTTATTAATTATCTATTTTTGTATAATATCTTGAAGCCTACTGATTCCGAGGAATGAATGCTTCAAAGACATGGATTTTGACGCATTCGCCTCAAGAGTTAAGGAGAATGTGATTGTAAAGATAAAAAATGGACTCATTATCTCGTCGTCTTACCTACAAGAGATCAAAGCTTGCGCATGGTCATCTCCTCCAAATTTCATCTCGACAGACTTCCCATCTCCACTTCCGGGCGTGGCGGTCGCACTTCTCAAGTAAGTGTATATCGGTGGATGTGAATGACGGAGTCATTCGGGGGATTCAATACTAGTTAACATTCTTGGATGACATGTCCCACTTCCGAGTTTCCTGCCCTGAGGTTTTTTAGTGATGCTTGGAGCCCTGAGGTTTTTTAGTGATGCTTGGACTGTAGAATCTTTTCACGATTGGTTATGTATTCTAGGTACTATCTCTTTGTTTATATGTCGCGTTCCCGAACAAGTCAGGGAGTGGCTTCTTATCGTTCGTTCTTTTTGGTTTTTGACTGTAATTGTCATACATGAGATTAAGAGAAGGCATTCACCCATAATAACATTGGCACTCCAGTTGATGAATCTATATATAACTGTTTTTTATTTCCATCTAATTTTTGTTCAATATTTGTTATGAGCATGTGTGGACTGAAGAAACCCGCGCACACTTGGACTTTAATAAGAATCAATTCAAACAAAAGGTAATATAAACACAATAGCAAGGTATGGTTCATCAAGTTATCTTGACATATATCATTGGTTGTTGGTTTTTTCCTCTGCAAATTGGTTCTTTTTCTTGAATTATTGCCTCTAACATTGTCTCTACTGTCTCTATACATTACTTAAAAATTTTATTTTATTCAAACTGTCGTGCTGCATATTTTTCTTGAAATATTGCATCCAACGTGGTCACTAGTCTCTATCCATTGCACAATAAGCTTCTTTTGCATCAAATTGCCCATTGATTAGTATTTCTGGTAGAACAACATTTTTCTTCTTTTTCTGCTGAAATTTGATTATCATAGGCCATCAAAACATCATGTCATTAAAAAGGTCCCGTATACAAAATAAATACAACTTATATTATTCAACAAATACAGAAGAACTTATCTAATGGGAGTCTTTTGCCTTCGTCGACGTGCGTTTGTATGATGAATATTAGTTAGGCATTATATATATTGTATGATGATAAGCTCAACAGCTGATACATGCTAATTTGGTTGAGGATATTGATTAAGTAGAAAAGAAAT
>CACSLK010003174.1:4395206-4416790 GCA_902706635.1 Striga hermonthica
AAAAAAAAAAATATATATATATATATATATATATATATATATATATATATATATCTTACACTTATTTCAAGAGTAGCTAACTCTTGTGGAGCATATGAAGCTTCTCGTTTTTCTTGGCATTCACTGGCTGGTTGATCCAAAGGCATCTTAGTTTTAGGTTTATTGGAGTATCTGCTTGAGATAGCTCGATAAGGCGGATAAGGCGAATCAATACAGATAGTCTCCACTACAGAACCAAGAAATTGACGGGTACCTACATACAGTTAGGAAAGGCAAATAAGAAACTTGACACCCTAAAAAAGACATTCAAAACGCAAGTCAGACATAAGCACTCCAGTCTATGCAATCAAAAAATTTCTGACAGTTTTGTAGTAAAAACTAGTATTCGACCTGTGCATTTGCACAGATGTAAATAAAGTATTGTGAGTTATTTGTATACATATAATGATTAATTATTTTTCTTTCACCTTTATGCTGGCCAAATTTACATTTAAAGGAGTGAGAGTAGTTTTTTTTTTAAAAAATTGTGCTTATCTGATTGGATGTAATGTATATTTTGGTACGTCTTTTTTTGTGAATTATTTATTATTTATTTAGGAATTTCAAATATGTTTATTATTTTAAAAATAAATTAAGTTAAATATAACCACAATAATAACATCTAATCACATTATAAACATATTATATGGTCAACTGTCAGTAATCAAAAGTTGAAAATGATTTTTGTAAATTTGAAGTGATTAGTGTTGATTACTTAATAATTAAATGAAATATTAAATACATCAAAAGTAACGGTTTTTGGAGGGAAAATGGTTAAATTGCCACATAAGTAAAATTAAATAGGTTTTATTAAATGCTATTAGCTAGTAATTATATATATATAGATTCATTTGTGACATATCATTTGGAAGTCCACAAGGGACAATGGAATCAAATCACGAAACCACTTATATGGAAAAAAAAAAAAGAATGAATAAATGAAAAGAGTCCACAAACTCACATTACAGTTGATCATAATAGAGCCAAGAGAATAAGAACAAACATACAAATTCGAAGTACCTCTTCCAAAATCAGTTCGATAGTATGCATTTGACAACAACAGATTCGGATTAAAGGAATTGAAAAGACTGCAAAACACACACAAAAAAATAGGTTAAACAAATTTCCACAACCCCTGGTTATAAGCTCACAATGTGAAAATCCCTGGTTATTTAATAATCAAGCAAATTCATCGTAAAGTTCATGGACCAAAAAGTATATTGGTTATATTGATAGGTCTGATAAACACAAACATACACATATCTGCTCAGTGACATTGTCATAAATATTTAACCTCTCAAAGAAGGCAAGAGTGTAAAATGTGAACCGATGTACGACAGATTCACCAACCTCCAGAGGAAAAGATACAAAAACCAAAAGGTTAGTTCACTTGGGGATGGACATACGAAAGCAATCCCATGCCCTAGCGATATAAGAGCTGGTAAAAAAAATATGGAAACTTACATCAGAGCCCAAGTGAGGTGAGTACGAATTCTCTCCTTTCTTGCTACTTCCAATAGCTAAAACACAAGGTGATTGAAGCTACAAAGACAAAAAAAAAAAAATCTCATTAGTTCTTAATAGCCCTACTACAAGTAATTATCACTCAGGAAAATTTATTAGCACATCTCATGCAAAAATAGAGTTCCAACATTTATGCTAAATCAAGAAAGCATACAAAAAAGTGCATCGCATTTGCTTAAAAGAAAAGGAAAAGATAACTTGTTCATTTGCCTATTTGCCTTTACATTCTGTTAATGTGATTAATATAAATTGCATTATATCAATTGCAAGATTCCTAGAATCCCACGTGTAGTCCAACAGTTTCCATTATTCTCTTCATTCTAGGCATTATTAATCCACTCTCTACCAGTGTACCTTGTGGACTTTAAGACAACATCAAATATATTTTACATCGACATCACATCGTTTTTTCCTTTCATCATTTATTTTTCCGGTATAGGAAACTCAAGCGACATTATGTTAAATGTAAAACTAGCTGAAATACATTTGAAAATTTTTGTTGACCAAATGTTTACATGAACAAGAACTGCAATGTTACTTTTCCCTCCTCTTTTTTATTTTAGAACAAAACAATGGAAACTCGACTTCTTGAAAAAATGGGCCTCAATACAGCACCATTTTTTGTTAAAAGTTCCATTGTCAACCCCACCAAATGCTGAATAGATACTGGTTATTGTGTATACTTTATACCATAGAAACACACAAGCACGCCAAATCCTGACACACGTGTGTGTGCGTGCATGTGTGTGTGTGTGTGTGAGA
This sequence comes from Striga hermonthica, assembly GCA_902706635.1. NCBI lineage: Eukaryota > Viridiplantae > Streptophyta > Magnoliopsida > Lamiales > Orobanchaceae > Striga > Striga hermonthica. The sequence goes on from CACSLK010003174.1 coordinate 4,397,532, forward strand.
GAGAGAGAGAGAGAGAGAGAGAGAAATGAAGCAATTCATGAGACAATCATCAATGATCTAAATACCTAAGAAAAACAATATAATTCACCTGAGAAAACAAAGTGACAACCTGTCAAGTATCTACAATTTACAATTATTAACAGGCAAAAACTGACTTAGTAAGTAAATATGAGAATACTTGTGGAGCTAGAAGGCAAGGTGTTTGAGGAGACACACAATCAGACACCACATCAATGACAAACAATTAAGGTAGAACCCTTCCAAGGACAAACAGTTAAAGGTAGAACCCTTCGAAGCTTCCAAGATCCATAAAAAGAGCAATAATACACATTTCTTATGTTATAAGACCTTACAGAAAAATTTTAGAAAATATATGCATAAAACAAGATAAAAATACTCATAATTCCAAGGTAAGCAGACACCTTTGCTTTTCTTCATTTGTTTCAACGCATCTGCTAAATCATGGCTCTGAACTCGAGCGACTAGGTGCTGGACTCGCTAGACTCGGGCGGATCTGGGCTGGTTCGTTGCTGGGGCGTCGCGCGTGCACCGGGATGTACGGGTGAGGTGAGCAGCAGCGGGACGGCGCGGACGCCAGCTCGTCGGGTCGCGTTGCACCTCGCCGCGTCTCTGGTCGTACGGATGGCGAGGAGCTGGGTGACGTGAAGGCTCGAGCGGCGGTGGCGTGGAAGAGCTGCAACCGGCGTGAATGGCTGCCGGAGCTGGAAACCGTGGCTAGGGAACGGCTCGCGTGAAGGTGGCAGTGAACGCGGCTCGAGGTGAGAGCTCGGCTCGCCGTCGTGAGGGCTCGCCGGAGGTCGGGTCGACGTGGTGGTCGCGAACCGGAGCTGGGAGGAGCTGAACCAGCTGTGACGCGGGAATGGCTAAGCGTGGCTAGGTTGGTTCGGTGCTCGCCTGTGGGGAGGTCGCCGGAGGGCGGCGCTCGCCGGAGCAGTGTTGGTCCGCCGGAAATGGAGGAGGCGGTGGTAGGTCTTGAAAGAGATGTAGTGGGAGGAAGATGGATGTGTTGTATTTATAGGGGAGTACGGAATTAGGGTTTGCTTGTGTAATTGGACTAACATTGGGCTTTAAAAATTTTCCAACACTTGGCATAAACTGGGCTTTCAAAATCGATTGTGTAATTGGGCTAAATAATAACCGAACGTTGGGCTTGGATTAAAATAATTCGTTCGGGTAATTTAAAAATATAACGAGACTTAGACTAAATTAGTTTAGTCGGTCAATTTTACTAAAATAATTGGGCTTGCTCGAAAATGATTTGGCTCAAATAATTTAATTATTTGGTTTCGATCCGCTTCAATAAAATTTCCAATTTATCCAAAACTCGGTTTTAAAAATAGAACTGATACTTGGGCTAAATAAATTCGATTTTAATAATTAAAAATTGAATAAAGAGTGATATTAAATTTTGTCGGGCAACCATTTCTTCCAAGAACTTACAATTGTAAAGCCAATTTATTCAAAAACAAAAAAAAAAAAAAATGCGTTGTGTTATCAAAATCCCTCCCTCGATTCAACACACTTCGAAGCGACCGACTTATCCTCCATTTTAAAGCAGTGCAGAAATGGCCTCTCTCACCCCAACATATTGATGCAGAATAATAATAATAATAATAATAATAATAATAATAATAATAATAATAATAATAATAATAACAATAATAATAATAATAATAATAATATTTATTATTATTATTATTATTGTTATTATTATTATTATTATCATTTAATATTTATTTATATTTAGTGACTTGGTGGACAAGATAGGTTTTAGGGTTTGGATGTCTTATTTAAAGACCTCTCTTATTTGTTATTCGGCGGTGAATTTTGAATGAAAAAAATGAATTAATTGTTGAGTTTTACGTGTTTTGCGAAAGAGTGTCTCGTTTACTCTTTTTATCCTTCTCACTCGTACGTTTCCCTACATCAGTTGGTATCAGCAGTCAGTACGATTCGCGATGTCGTCAGGTCAATAAGATGTCGTAAACGAACAACGTGATGCAACCTTCATTGATCGATTTCAACAGATTGATCACAGACAACTGCAGATAGTGTGCATGCAGCAGAATACTCTGAAACCGCTAGCACACAGAGGCAACCATTGACGAACAGCTCGGCGATAACTGATTTGTCATTAATGTTACGCGTGCCCGATATGTTGTTTACTTTTATTTTTTGTTCTTGGCCTTTTCTGTTGTGTGGCCATTGTCAAAATTCTCATCTTGTAATTCAGGAATTGATTTCATGGTTTTTTTCTTCTTTTTTTTTTTTATCAGGCATTAGTAATATTATTCTAATATATGCTCTGTCCATAATTGGACCACGTTGGAGGTCATGCATTTTGTTTTTTGGTCTTAAAAAAAATGTCCAGTACAGGTGAAATGAGGGCCCAAGTTCACATTTTTTTATATTATTATGTTCGAATAATCCTACTACACAAATAATGGAGGGCCTCACTTAATTTGCAGTGAATACACACAAATAATGGAGGGCCTCACTTAATTTGCAGTGAATACCAGATTTCAAGCCAGAAACTGTCGGATTATCTCAACAGTGCAAAATCAGATTAATTGGGTAAAATCGGAATAAATTTGTATCCAATCATATTCTAAGCGAGGCCACATCTATATCTATATAAAAAAAAATTGATATTTACTTGAAATAGTAACTGAATTCCCACTTAAACAATTAAATTTTACCTTTTATAGTAAATTTTTTAAAAAAAAAATCTTGAAAAAGTGGCGGAAGTTTTTTGAAATTTAAATAAAAGAATCAATTTAATAGTTGTATAAAATTTTGAAATTTTAAATTTTGCCTATAAAATCCCAATGGTCAAACATTGCAGCTCCCTATGTAATAGTGTGCATTGTCCGAAATTGCTTACAAAGGAAAGTAAATAAGTAAATATAATTGCTAGAGATCTAGACCAATAAACAAAATATTTCTCATGATCCTCCAAATCAATTGTTGAAAATAATCTGGTCAAATAGGAAACAAAATATATTCCATGATCCGTCAAATATCTTTGGCAATTGTAGAGCAACCAAATATGCAATATTTGAAGAAAAACCACCAAAACTTTAAAATTTATCATATAACTTGACCACTGTCCAAAAACCCACCCCGCCATTGACCACTTTCATTCTAGGTCCTCTAAATTGTCCATTTAATCATTTTTTGCCCTGTTTATCCGTACCTCGGATAAAAAAACTCGACGTGGCGTGACGTGGCATGTTTTTTATCTTATGTGGAATGATTATTTGATGACTTGGGGATAAGAAAGGGCGCAAAACTTATCAGATTTTGCCCCAAAATCTGCAACTTAATCGTCACAAATTACACAATTTCATTCCAAATCTGAAAACCTAATTCCCGATATTCCCCAAAACTTACGTCTCTCAATTTTCCGGTATTCGACAGAATCGAAATTGCTTGAAGATGGTGTGAAATCCTATAAAGATAAGTCAAAATTAGCAAAGCATATTGTTGAATTGAAGGAGAAATAAGAAACTAAATTGAAGGAGAAATCGCAATCGGTGAAGGAGACCACTCAATCACAACAAGTGAAACAGCAATCTGAACCACGAATAAAGGAGAAAATTGCTCAGTTTGATGTAGACAATCTCATTTTGATCGAGAAAGTTGCTCTAGGAGTTCAAGCCCCCAATTGCGAGATGAAATTGCGGCGAAAAGAGCTCGATTACTTTCATACTCCGAGATATGGTTAGTATAATCGTTGAAATTAGGGTTTACAATTTCTTAAATTAGGGTTTTATTAGACATTGTTTATTATGTTCCTGAAATTAGGGTTTACATTTTTGTTACTGAGCAACTTTCTTTCTGTTTGGTTTGTAGGAACCCAAAGTGAGTTTTTCACGGTTGGACTACATTATGGATATTTTTTTACCAAGGTCACAACTATGCAGCATATCTAGGAGGTTCTACAATAATGTGTTTGATTTTGTTGATCATAGAAAGGTATGTCTTGAATATTTCAGAAAGCTTGCTGAAAGAAATGGTATAAAGAAACCTTTCAGACTGTATCAAAATTAAGGACATGTGTTTGTGTTAGTAAGCTCTCAGCGTGATTTAGGAAAACAATTGGGAAGATAATAGAACGTTTAGGGAAGTAAACTTGTATGTGGATGAGATGAGAGAAATGCAAAAAATAACATGAACAAGGTGATAAAGATGAGGTTGAGGTTGACCTTGGTGACTATGAAATGAAATTGAGTGAAGCGGAGGATGTGAGCTTGGGAGGGTGTTAAGGGAGATGGTGTTGTGAGAATGGGTGAGGGGTATAAGAGAGATGATGTTGTGAGCTTGGGTAAGGGGGCTAAGGGAGATGAGGGAGATGATGCTGAGAGCTTGGGTGAGGGGGATGAAAGAGATTGTGCTGAAGATAAGGGTGAAGGTGGTAAGAGAGAGTGTCTTCAAAGTGATGAATCCAGTGATGAATATTATGATTGGGAATATGATATGGGGGATGGCAAATTAGATGATAAGTTGTTTGATGACAATGTTGATAATGATGTTGAATGGTTAGGTGGTCAGAGTGAAAATGAACCTGAAAATGAGAATGAAAATGGAAATGAAAGTGAATGGGATGAAGATGTAATATACCAAGAGGATTTAAATAGTGAAGATAGCTTTGATGAGGACAAAGTGAGGTATAAGTTTCCTGTGTTTAATTCTGTTGACTTATATGAACCAAACTTCAAAGTAGGTACGTTGTTTGCCACAAAATATGAGCTTAGGACAACTATACATTCATATGCCATTAAGGCAAAGAGAACAGTGATAATTAGCAAAAACGTGAAGCAATACCTTAGAGCCATGTGTGGTGATAGTAACTGTTAATGGAAGATTAGTGTAGTTAGAATCAAAACCGAGCAAACCTTTCAGGTTATCAAGTATAACCATAGACACACTTGTGCGGTGACAAGAAAGGTAAAAAAAATTGAAATCCACTTGGTTGGTTGGGAAATATGTTGTTGTTTTCGGGATGATTCTCAGAGGGCTGTTAAAGGATTTAGAAATCAAGCAACAAGAGAGCTTAGGGTTCACATTTCTGAACAACAAGCATACAGAACCTAATTGCATGCCATTGCTGACAAAAAAAGGTAACATAAGGAGTAGTATGCATTGTTGTGGGATTACTGTGAGGAGATTAGAAGAACAAATCTTGGTAGTACGGTTGTGTTGGATATTGTTTCTGGAAGTGGGAAGAGTTTGTTTAATAGATTTTATATTTGCTTGAATGCATTGAAGTTGGGATTTAAGTCGATTTGTAGACATGTGTTTGGTGTGGATGGTTGCCATTTGAAAGGTCCAAATAAGGGGACTGCTGTTGGGGTTGACCCCAACAATGCACTTTTTTCTTTGGCTTATGTTGTTGTTAGTGTTGAAAATTTTGAAAATTGGGAGTGGTTTTTTATTCTTCTGAAAAATGATTTGGAGATTGTCAATCAGCATCAATGGACCCTCATTTCAGATAAGCAAAAAGGATTGATACAAGCTGCACAAGCAATTACTCCAAATTGTGATCACAGATTCTGTGTCAGACATTTGATGGGAAATTTCATAGATGCTGGCTTTAGGGGATAACATTTAAGAATGCTATTTGGAGATGTGCAACAACACTACAGTGAATGAGTTCCATAGAAAAATGGTTGCAGTTAGGCAATTGAATGAAGATGCTTGGAGTTGGTTGTCTGCAAACCACCACAAGAGTGGAGTAGGTCACACTTTGGTGTTCTTCTTAAGTGTGACATGCTTCTTAATAATGCTTGTTAGACATTCAACAACAATATTCTTGAGGCCAGGGAACAACCAATTCGTCCAATGCTTGAGTGGATAATGGGGTATTTGATGAGGAGCTACAGCAGAATAAGGATAGATGTGCAAACAAAATGAAACTTTTCATTGTGTACCAAGATACAGGAAATCATAGATGTTTATATTGATAATTTGGTAGAATGTATCCCCCTAAAACCTAATGAGTACAATTTTCAAGTTGAATGTGTGAATGATGATCAGTTTAAGGTGGATCTAAGGGCACAGACCTATGGGTGCAGAAAATTGGAGTTATTTGGAATTCTTTGTGTATATGCAGTGAATGCAAGTAAATTCCAAGGCTGGAGCATTGAAGATTTTGTGAAACCTTGCTACAAGACAGAGACATACAAGAAAGTGTATGAGCCTGAAATCATGCCTATTAATTGAAGGAAGGAATGGAAAGCAACATGTTATTCTCCACTTAGCCTGGAATCATGCCTATTAATGTACAAGAAGGTGTACAAGAATGGTTTTGATCATCTGCATAAGACATCTGGTGAATGCATTAGTTAGTTCAGGTTTTGTTAATTTGTTATGTAAATGGTTACAAACATAACATGCTAAAATGGTTATAAACAAGAGAAAAAATCTTTTTCACCCCATAACAAAGATAAATTAAATTTTTCACACCGCTCAATAAAAAGCTAAGTTTTTCACCCCATAAAGTGCGAAGGTTATGCGAAAACTGTCGCATATTCATCGCATAAATGTCCATATGTAAAGGTTATGCGAAAAACGGTCGCATAACTGTCGCATATCAATTGCATAACTGTCGCATATTCATCGCACAATGCCTTCGCACAATTATGCAATTGATATGCGACAGTTATGCGATAGTTTTTCGCATATCCATCGCATATAGACAAAATGTCACGGAGTGTACAAAATGAGAATACATGTATGCTAAAAACAAGAGACCTCAAAGCACGCAAGTTCAAAGTATGGACCAATCGGGCATTGCAAAGGACAAAACAATACGTAATTTTAAATCATGTGTTCCACATTCACGAATCTTCAATTACTTAGAATTGCCGGAATTGGAATCATTACAAGGCATTAAACAAGATGGTTCAAAACGACATAAACAATTTATCCAATAAAAGTTGACAAATTGACCAAACATCGAACTTCACGAGGGGGAATCGACAAAAACACACAAGACTAACACAAAAAACCGGTCCAAGACACTAAAAACAAAAAGATAAACACCTAAGACAAAGCAATCACCACTTAAGCATGCATAATCACGAAAAAAAAACTCTCCCCCACACTTCAAACAAAGCAATGTTGTCATTACTTAACCAACAAAGTATAAGAAAGGAAAACAAGATCATATAAGCTCATGCGGTGAATACCATAAAACACAAGAAATGAAAGAAAAGAAAATGAACACATAAACACAAGGTCACATAAAAAGAAACAAAGAGAGAGAAAATAAAGAAAAAGAAATGCGTACTCAACACGGTGAATAATCACCGTGTATCCATTGGCGTCTCATCCGGTGGAATGGAAGAACTCGGCTCGACGGCCCTTTCTTGCTCAAGTTGTTGAAGTTGTGCGTCCAAGGTGGCAATATGGTCCTTCATCGTGTGCACGTCGTCCATCATGGTAGTAATCTCGGTGAAAATGTCCGGGCAAGGGGGGACTAGCATTGGCGGTATTCTTAGACATGACCAATTTTTTCCTCGTGCCCATCGTAGCAAATCGAATTCCGGCACTCTCGAGTTACGAAACAACCTACAAATTCAACGACCCGACAACTAACAACAATTGGCACGCCCGGCAAGACGTGCCTATCACAATAGATTTCTCAAACACCAAATCAACTCCAAGTTACCTAGCAAATTCCCAATCTCCAAGCACCGGCAATTACATTGGATAATAATAAACCGAACTAAGAAAGGTTAATCCGTATACCACGGTAGCAACTCGGGGCTACCGGAACTTGAAAACTTTGGTTGGAGAATGAACTTGGGGATGGAGAATGGTTGCTGCCGCTTGGTGATGGCTCGAGATGCGGAGGTTAGAGTGCAGTCGTCACCTGAGTCGTTACGGCGTAGCTCGGTTGCCGCGTCGCCGTAAATCCAGATGCAGGGCTCGGCAGAAATCGGTGAACGAGCGGGGGTGCGGAGTCGTGGAGCTAAGTCACTGGAAATTGAAAGTCGCTGACGGGAATTTCAGCTCGGAGATCACGGGGATGCTGGGCTAGGTTGGAGACAGTTGCATGCGTGGTTGGTGGAAGAGAGCTCGTCGGAGTGAGGCGCAGTCGTCGGTCTCGGAAGTTGCAGGGCTCGGTTGTCGGGGCTGTGCGTCGCCGGAAGGTGCAGTGAGGGGCTCACCATGGCGGACTGCGTGATTTCTGGGAGTTGGAAGCTCGTTTGTGCCAGAAAAATCGTAGAGGCTCGCGCCGCTGGTCAGAAATCGGAGCAGAGAGGGCTCGCGGTTGAGGTCGACATTCACCGGAGCCGATGGCAGACGGAGATTCGCGACGGGATGGTGAAGGAATCGCAGGAAACGGAAAACGCGAGTTGAGGTTGGTGTAACGTCGCCGTAGAGGAGTTCAATAGTCGTTGAATCGCCGCGTCGCCGGAGTTGCAGGGTTGCTCTCGTCCGAGAGAGAGATGAGGGAGGCGAATGGTGGCGCAGCTGCGGGAGTTTTTGGGGACAGGATAGAGAAAAGGTTGAGCTGAGGGAGAAAGTGAGGACCAATTGTTGAATTTTGCTTTTATATCCTGCGAAAATAGAATATATGCGAACTCAATTTTTGAGCCCTTGAATTTCCGGTTCTGTCCAAGTGCTCTACCCCGCGAATTTTTTCTAAGTAGCAAATCTGAATTTAGAGCCCTCTAATTTTAGCTGCTGCCCAAAAAATGTAACTTGCGAAAATGGTTTAGCTAGCGAAAATGGAGTTCGAACCCTCTTATTTTTGGTATTTCCACACTTAGGCATATTTCACTCATTTTCAACCCCCGATTTTCAAATCAACTTTCGAGCAAAATTTTTGCTCGATTCCAGGGCCCCTTTTTTTTTTTTGGCTCGGCCCTAACAAGTCGGTACTGCCGAGCAGGTCGGTGTGAGCTCTTCTCATTAATTTCCATACTTACCCAAAATTTTCAACACTTCGCCACATTTTCAATCAAAACTCGACCTCGAAATCCATTTTCACCCTCGAAAATCATGTGTGTCGTGCGGCTCATGGAGCTATTTATTCTCGAACAAAAATGAAAAACTGGAAAACGCTAAAACCGTGGGTTGCCTCCCACGAAGCACTCATTTTACGTCTTGAGCTCGACGTTCCCAACGAAAATCAACCGGGATCTAGGAAAAAATGTCGATCATGCCACGCCTTTGTATTTTCCAAGAGAAGTCCTGACGGTAGTATGGAACAAAGGCGGGCAAGGTAAGCTCTCGTGGCCGCATTCTTGTGAAACCGAGCACGGATATCAACAACTACCAATAAGAGAGATGAATCTTTACGAACCGAGGCCCCATACTCGACCTCCAAAAATATAAAAATATCCGTGGAGCACGTCAAATCAATCTCGGGCATCGTTTGCACTAATTCGAACATGTACTCATCAAGCTCAAGCATCGGGGAGTACGGGCGTAGGCACACTAAACTCCTCCAAATGGTCACGATCCTCAACAATACGAAACGATGACCCAAAGGACATAAGAACCACGTCAAACTCAGCATCACAAGTCGACTCCTCAATCAACGCACACCTCGGGTCAACGACATCACATAATATCTCAAAATTCTCCTCAACAACATCCACAAAATCATCAACTTCCATATCATCCTCCTCAATATCATCCTTCCGAGCACTATCAACACCGGTCGGCACAATCGAATCCTCAAATGAACTCTCTCCCATCCCGCACACAATATCAACACCCGATTCCTCATGCTCACTCTCAACACTAAAATCAAAGCTCAAAGCACTATCACCGAAAGAAAGAGTTGACGTACCTAACGTGGGTTGCACGGCCAAATCTTCGAGAGATGGAATTTCTTTGACAATCAAATCGTCGATGTCCTCACTTGTGTCAAGAGATTGAGTACCATCGTAAACGAGAGTGAGGCCCACCTCTTTCAAGGAGGCAAACCTATACACCATAGCTCGAAACTCGCCTTCTAACTGGGTGCTCTCTCGAATAACCCTTGCCGATAGAGAACAATATCTACCGAGCGGAATGTGAGATGCATCCAAATCAAGGAAAGTGACCACGGTAGAGTCGAACTTCGTAAGTGTACGTTGAAGAACGGATGGAATGGGAATGCACTTCCAACTATGAAACTCCTCAATGATCGACATAAGGCTCGCGAGTTCCTCTTGAGTGCTCGTCAAAACCTCTTGGTGACGTTCGGAAGGCGCAACCGTGGTTGGAAATGAAGCTTCGGTCCTTGATGTACAAGGTTGGCCAACCGATAGGTGCTCAAATGGTGGAGAAGATGGAACATGGAACTCGGTTTCTTCATTTTCGGATGTGGAAGCCATTGAAGCGCAAAGGGATCGATTGCACTATTCTAAATGCTCCATAATCTATGCTAGATTGACTCGAGAAGCCTCTCGAGTCGGCTCGGGTAGAGGTGTCTCTTCATAATAAACGGGAGATGGTGGATAGTAGTGAGGCATCTCGTCATGACCCGAAGAGTAATAATTAAAATCAACTTGAGATGTTGGGTAAGAAGGGCTCGGATATGGATAGGGCGGCCCTCCATACAAGTATATCTCCTCATAGTAGTTGTCGGGGTATCCACAAGATGAGGTACCGGCATAAGTATAGCCGTACGGGTCCATCGGAGCTCCTCAAGCGAAGTACCTCGCACAAGAAAAACAAAACACCCAAGGCACACGAGGCAAAGGAAAGAAAATACAAAACGAAACTAACACGACATGATATGTACACTAACACACAAAACAAAAAGCAAGAGAAACGAAAAATAAGGCAATAATCTAGAGTAACACGCGAAAACAAGCAAAATCCACAAAAAGCAAGAGAAACACGGTCACAAACGACAACTAGATAGTAAACTTGGCGTCCTAATCGCCTTCCCCGGCAACGGCGCCATTTTGTTTATAGTATAGAATTGATGGGCAAGGGATAACCGAGCTACCCGACTCGGGTCGATCTCGAAGGAAGGCTATTCGGAGCTTTATCTACTAAATGATCGTCCAAATCACAAAAAAGAAAAATAAAATCCTAAACATTCTAAGCAATTGATTGGATGGTTGATTAACACCAATCGAGCACTTAAAAACGAGCAATTAATTGAAAGTAAGATCAAAAGGCGAGCATTTCGCAAACTGGATCACCGGAGTCTCATGCCATAACCAATTCGGGATGATAATCAATCGACATACGGAATAAATGAGCTACGAGCATTAGATTGCTAACCCTAGTCGTCTAACCGAGATCAACAAGTAATTAATGGCTCTATCTACTCAAGCAAGCAATCAAGTTCAAGCATTTCCACCATCATCAATCAAATTCAAATTTACCCTAATTAACATTATAAGTAAAAGCGGAGCAAAAATCAAAGTAAAGAGCTTTAAAACTAAATACTTATTCTTCCATTGCGTAGATGATGAAAAACGGAGTCAAAAGCTCGAAACTTGAAAGAAACCGAAGTCGCCGGAAAATCTCCCAGAAAATAGCATAAGCTCCTAATCTAGAGAGCAAAAATAAAACATAAACTAGTTTCCAAAAGAGGAAAAGTGAAAGTAAGAGTTAGATCCCCAAAATACAAAGGAAAAAACATATTTATAGTCTTCTACAAAAACACACACTAGGTGTACACACATTTAAAAATTTAGCACTCGCTAGGTAGCGAACTAGTTTGCTAGGCGAACTGGTCTTGTAGTTGTGCACATACGCTAGGCGGCGAACTCATTCGCTATGCGGACTGGCCCTATGAGTCTTGTGAACACTCGTTATGCGGAGAATACGTTCGCTAGGCGAACTAGACTTTCGGCATGGTAATGACTCGACAACGGCTCGGGTGACTCGGTCGGCCTGGACGGCACATCACGAAATGACTATTTCTTCCTTCCGGGCCTACAAAACATCAAAACGCACAAGGAAGATAGAAAAATATACAAAAACAACTCAAAAACGGAAAGCTACTAAAATGAACACAAAATGGACCAGAACGCACAAACCGAACATAAAAATACTCGACTCAAGCAAATAAAAATACTCGACTCAAGCAAATAAAAACACAAGAAAAACACACAAAAACATAACAAACAGGTTGCAAGATATTATACAAAAAATAAATAATTAATAAAATGATTAAATTTATTAAAAAAACAAACAAAAGATAGCACTTACTAGGCATTCCAATCTCAATCTGCTTCTTCAATTTGATTGCTTTGTTGAAATAGTCCCCCCAAGACATACCCTTAGAAGCATGTTTATCATACTCGTTTATCCAGAAAAAAACGCTTTCATCCACCTTAGTCGTTCGATCAACTGTTGGGTCACAAAACATACACAAATCCAGCGATATGTGATAAAGGTCATCCACATCTACATTCTCATTCGCTTTTAGATCCGCTATAATGGTTGCACCGTTAGGTTTGGTCCTCGTCTCCAGGAAATTTTTGAACGTCTTCCCCTTAAGTAGTGGCACCGAGCTAAACCACAACCCGTGGTAGTTAAAGTTTGGGTCCAACAAATCCCATGGCTCGTTTTTGTGGTCTTTTTTTTTGCAGTTGAGTAATACATATGACAATTGATTCTAAAGTACAATTTGTGCTACAGGCGGTGCCACGACAACGAGACCCACACGGCAGATGGAGTCACGACAGTGGGACCCACAACCGTAGATGGAGCCACCGTACTTACAGTAAGTAGGAACTGAAGGCACCACAACAGCAACACTACGCTAAACTTAAAATGGACAAAAAAATAACATATAGTTACTCCAAATTACTTTTTTGAAATTCTTGAAGCAAAAAATAACCCGATTTTTTATTACCTAATGCTCACGCAAGTAGCAGTTATAAAGCATTATTTTTTTTTAAAAAAAAAAACCATTAAAACAAATCAATGAGAAAATTAAAAAAAAATATAATAATTATTAACTAATAATGATGAAGGAAGAGGTTGGAACAAATAATAATTAATAATAAAGATTAATAATAATAACAACATACTCAATACTTACAATGTTGACAATGAAGTTATTCCAATTTCAAATAGGATCTGATACGATAGAATAATGCTACTTTTACCCCTTGGTGTACCACTTGGTTTACATCCAAGGGGTACATGTACTCATTAAGGGTAAATGGATACATGTACCCATTGGATGTAAACCAAGTGGTACACCAAGGGGTACATGTAGCATGATCCGATACGATAACCAGTGTTCTACAAGTCGCTAGGCGCCCGCTAGGCGCTCGACCAGCGCCTAGAGCGCCTAGGCGGGGCCTAGAAATCAATACTAAATACTTTATTTTTTGTTTATTTTAACTACCTACAAAATAAAATTATCTCAACTTATAATAAATCGGGTAAAAACCTATTTCTCATCCGAACTATCACGATTTTGGTGCATCACTGTATAAACTTTTTTTTTTTACAAACCACCATCTAAACTACACGGGATTGTCAAATTGCCCCCTAAACCGCAAATAAGAATGGTTTTGACTAAAAAAATTTATGAGGGTATTTTCATAATTTCATATTTTTCTTTTAAAAAAAATGAAAAATGAAGGAAAAAAATGGGCCTCCCCCGCCACCATGCATATAAAATCGAAAAAAGAAGTTGGTGGATGAATGGAAAAAAATGGCAGAACGGAAATTCATTTTTGTTGGTATCAAAAAATAATCTATGATTAAAACTGTAGAAGAAATTATAATTTGTAAAATAATATTGAAGAAGAGAATATATTATATATGTAATGAAAAAAAAAAACTTTTTGAAGAGATAGTAATATAGATGAATTAGACTCTTGAATTCTTCTTTTTCTTGCTTACATTACCTTCATTCGAACACACATATATATACTATACAATGGATAATTCTAGATCACTAGTTATTACACCAACTAATTAATTTATCATTATAAATGTCAACTAATGACAACTCATGACAAAATAATTGAACTTTATTACAAAAGACAACCAAATTATTAAATGAGCATTAATAATTCAACACTCCCCCTTAATGCTCATTTGCGTAATACCGAGCTTATTACGTAGTGCCTCGAATCTTGGTTTTGGTAGTGCTTTCGTAAAAATATCCGCTAGTTGAATTTCAGTGGCGACATACTTGAGCTCTATCTGCTTGTCATTAGTTGCTTCACGTAGAAAATGATATTTGATAGCAATGTGTTTGGTCCTGCTGTGATGTACTGGATTTTTCGCCATTGCTATTGTTGACTTGTTGTCACAGTATATCTCCGTTGGACTTTCTTGATGTTCTCCCATGTATCCAAGAATACGCCTAAGCCAAATAGCTTGACTTGTAGTTAGTGCTGCTGCGACGTACTCAGCTTCTGCAGAAGATTGTGCCACACAGTTTTGCTTTTTAGATGACCATGAGAATATGCCTAAGCCAAGTGAAAATGTGTAACCAGAGGTGCTTTTCATGTCGTCAACTGATCCAGACCAGTCACTATCTGTGTAGCCAATCAGTCTTGAGTCATCGTTATATTAGTATTAAATTCTGTAGTGTTTAGTACCCTGCAAATATCGTAGTATTCTCTTTGCAGCTCCATAGTGAACTTGACTCGGACTTTGCATGAACCTTGACAGTATACTTGTTGCGTACATGATATCTGGTCTTGTGGCCGTTAAATATAGTAGGCTTCCAATCAGGCTTCGATATGTTGATGCGTCTGCATTTTGTGTACCATCTTCTTTGCTGAATTTTTCGTTAGCTACCATTAGAGTAGCCACTGTTTGCAACCGTCCATCTTGAACCTTTTTAACAAATTATCTGTGTATTTCCTGTGTGAGATAAATATCTCGTTTTCTTCTTGGGTTACCTCAATGCCGAGAAAATAGCTCATTTGCCCAAGGTCTGTCATCTCAAAGGTCTTCATCATATCTTCTTTGAACTCCTTAATCATCTCCGCATTGTTCCATGTATAAATAAGATCATCTACATAAAGAGAAACAATGAGTTTGTTGTTGTTATCTTGGGTCTAGATATAGAGTGTTGGCTCAATTTCGCTTCTTTTGAATCCATGACTGGTAAAATAGTCATCAATTCGGTTGTACCAGACTCGTGGGGCTTGTTTCAATCCATAAAGTGCCTTCTTTAGCTTTAGGACTTTATTTTCCTGTCCTTCTGCCACGAACCCTTGAGGTTGTTCGGCATAGATCTTCTCTTCCAGGTAGCCGTTGAGAAATGCTGACTTGACATCAAGTTGGTAGATTCTTCATTTCTTCTGAGCTGCAAGTGCGATTAGAGGTCTTATGGTGTCAAGCCGAGCAACTGGAGCGAAAGTCTTGTTGTAGTCGATCCCGGGCAACTGTGAGTACCCTTTAGCGACCAGCTGTGCTTTATGTTTTTCGATTGATCCATCTGGGTTAAGTTTCATCTTGTAGACCCATTTAACTCCAATGACTTTTTTGTTGTTTGGTGGATCGACCAACTCCCAAGTTTTATTCTTCTCGATCATCCTGATTTCTTCCTCCATGGCTTTTACCCATTCTTTTTCCTTTACTGCTGCTTCAAAGCTTTCAGGTTCCATTGTGGCAAAATTGCATGTCTCGTAGATCTCCCTGAGTGTTCCTACTTTTCTCGGTGGTGATTCTGGAGATGACTGTTCTTCAGTTGATGGTGTTGTTGTCCTCGGACTTGAAGTTTGTGGAGTTGGAGGTGATTGTGTACCTTCTACTTCATCTTCATGTTCTCCTGATATGGTATTTTGCCTCCGCCGTGTAGGTACCATGATATTTTGGTATTCGACTTTTTCTTTCTCCCAATTCCATGCAGCATTTTCATCGAACTCGACATCTCGACTGATAATTAGTTTACCAGTCTTGAGGACGTAAATTCTGTATCCTTTAGATTGAGACGCATAACCGAGGAATATGCCTTTTTCAGATTTCTTCTCCAATTTGTGTCTCTTTTCCTTTGGGATGTGCACGTAGCAGATACTCCCAAACACTCGTAAATGATAGGCAGATGGCTTTCGTCCACTCGAAGCTTCTATTGGAGTTTTATTTTGATAGCTTTAGTAGGACACCTGTTGAGTAGATAGACTGTAGTGTATACAGCTTCTGCCCAAAATTCTTTAGGCATGTTCTTCTCCGCGAGCATTGTCCTGGCCATCTCTTGTACAGTTCTATTTTTCCTTTCTGACACGCCGTTTTGCTCTGGAGCATAACTGACAGTTAGCTGGTGGTTTACTCCTTCATCCTCGCAGAATTTGTTGAACTCTTTGGATGTGTATTCTGTTCCTCGATCACTCCGAAGTACTTTAATTCTTCTTCCACTTTGATTTTCGACAAGGCTTTTGAATTTCTTGAAGATAGAGAAGACTTCGAACCTTTCTTTCATGAAGTACACCCAAGTCATTCTTGTATAATCATCAATAAAGAGAATGAAGTACATGTTCTTCTCGAAGGTTGGCGTCCTCATTGGTCCACACACGTCTGTATGCACCAGCTCCAGTATTTGTTTGGCTCTTTCTGCTTGACTTGAAGGAAATGGTTTTCTATGTTGTTTTCCCTCCATGCATTTTACGCAGAGATTGTCGTTAATTTGAATGGATGGTAGAATTTTCATCATATTTTTCTGATGAAGTAACTTTAGCCCGTTGAAATTAAAGTGTCCGAACCTTCGGTGCCATAGCCAGGATTGGTCTTCTTGGGCTTTTAGTGCTGCTTCTATGTATTTCCAACGGAGCGAAAAGTTTCTCCGTTGTTGCATTTTTACTACAGCTATGAGAGTATTTTTGTTGTCATAAATGGTGCAAGAGTTATCTTTGAACAGTAGCGAATATCCTCTTTTCACCATTTGTCCCACGCTGAGTAAATTAGTATCTAGTTTTGGTACTAGCAACACATCTTCAACGAGACGAGTACCTTTTTGAGTCTCGATCTCAATTGAACCTTTGCCTTAAACTTCTACTAAATCTCCATTTCCCAACTGAACTTGTGATTTTACAGATCAATCAATATTTTTAAATTTCTTCTCATCTCCGGTCATATGATTACTGCAGCCGCTATCTAGAAACCAAATATCATTTTTCTCTTCTGTAATTGCATCATTTCCATAGAATAGCAAGTTTTCTCCTTTTTCATTTTCTTCAGAGAAATTTGCTTGATATCTTTTAGCGCGGCAATTTTTCTCCACATGACCGAATTTACCACAATTTTTACATTGTGGTTTATCTCGGTACCAACAATCCTTCTCAAGATGGTTGATTTTCTTACAAATTCCACAGGGTGGATATTTTCCATTTTTTTGATTATTATTATTTCCACCTTGAATTTTATTTTTATTATTTTCTCCAAATCTTCTCCCCCCAATTTTATTATTTTGAGACCGTAAATTTAGTTTTGACTGAAACGCAGTTTCGACTATGTCATTCTCACGCATACTCAGTCTTTTTTCATAGGCTTCAAGTGAACCTATTAATTCTGTTACTGACAAATGATCCAAATCTTTAGTTTCTTCTGTTGTCGTGGCGATAGGATCATATTTGGCTGGTAGAGTAATTAAAATTTTTTCTACCATCCTTTTGTCAGTAATATTTTCTCCATATGCTTTTAATTAATTTACTACTTCTCTTAATCGAGTGTAGTAATCTTTTACGGCTCAGATTCTTTTATTTATCATATTTTCTAAATCTCTTCTTAGAGTTTGTAATTTCAGATGACGTAGCACTACTCTGGTATTCTTCCTTGAGAGTATCTCATGCCTCCTTTGATGTCTGTGCTCCACTAATTCGTGGAAACAGGAACTCCGACATGGCCATTTGTAGTGTGAAAAGAGCCAAACTGTCTTTTTCTTTTTCCCGGTCGAATTTTTCTTTGTCAGCCGTAGACAAAGTGGAAATGTCGTCGGGTATAATATACCCGTTCTCGACAATATTCCATAACCCTTGAGACATAAAATATATCCTCATTTTGATAGCCCAATAGTTGTAATTTTTGCCGGAAAAAATAGGAATTGCTATTTGATGGGTGTTTTGGGAAGTGGCCATAATAAATATTTAGAAGGATATGTGAAAATGGGGTATTTGGACAAGATATGTAGAAATGGGAGGATATTGAAAGTAATGTCGCCCAACTATTGATCCAACCGAGCTCTGATATCACTGTTGGTATCAAAAAATAATCTATGATTAAAACTGTAGAAGAAATTATAATTTGTAAATAATATTGAAGAAGAGAATATATTATATATGTAATGAAAAAAAAAACTTTTTGAAGAGATAGTAATATAGATGAATTAGACTCTTGAATTCTTGTTTTTCTTGCTTACATTACTTTCATTCGAAAACACATATATATACTATACAATGGATAATTCTAGATCACTAATTATTACACCAACTAATTAATTTATCATTATAAATGCCAACTAATGACAACTCATAACAAAATAATTGAACATTATTACAAAAGACAACCAAATTATTAAATGAGCATTAATTATTCAACAATTTTCATATATCATTTTTTACAGTCCGACCAGCTATTGCACCATGAACAAAAAAAAAATCGCCCATGCTATCCGGAAAAAATGGCTGAACGGAAAAAAGAAAATGAAAATTGAACGCTCAACCGTAAAGTCTGCTGGCCTCATGTCAGTTGAACCTCACTGCCTTACCTTTATTGTACGTTCACCATTCCGGTCATCTTCCTCGCAACAACATTCGTGCCTCCGGCCTTAGCCCGACACAACCCGCAGACATCTCGCACAGTCACCTCCGACGCCCGATTAGGTAGCAGCAGTTCGACGACCATCAAAAAATTGTTTCTTGACATAATCAAATATTAATAATTAGTTGTTCATTAAGGTGATAAGCCAGGTTAAGTCATCTGCTGCTTAAGAAACTTACAAGTAATAAGCATGGTTTGATTAATATATATGATCTTTCACGTAGGTAACCACCATAAGTCCAAAATATCCACTACGCCAAAAATACATTCAGATAACACTTTTGACATAACGATTTTTTAGATAAGTGTTATGTAAAAAACACATAACTCTTAAATAACACTTAATTTAACAAGCGCTATAAAAAGAGTAGAAATACATAACACTAGTTTTAAAAGTGTTATGTAAGTTATAACACTAATTCATATTGTAACACTCTTTTTAAAAGTGATATATTAAGTTAAAACACTTGAAGTGTTTCATAACACTACATGTAATTAAACAAAGTCACGAACAAACCCAAAATATGTAAAAACTGAGA
>CACSLK010003174.1:4486714-4497780 GCA_902706635.1 Striga hermonthica
CGTTCTTTCCGTATCTAATCTAACGTTCAGGATTAATTCATTATATCAATTAATTTTCGCGGGCGCTTCTTCATCTTCTCTTCCACTTTTTGCACTTGCACTTTGTTTCATTTTCGCACTTCGTCGTCTGTTCCATTTTCACATTTGATTCTTCTTTCTGTTCCATTCTCTTCCACTCTCGATTTTGATTTTGCTTTTCGTCTCAATTTGTGTTTCGGTTTTATCGTTCGCAGTCTCTATCCTCGCAGATTCCCGTCTTAATTGGTGAGTATTTTTTGCGTTTGTTTTTGTTTGTAATCTCTTTTTTCGTTTTTAGTGTTTTTTTTATTTTAATAGATTTTTATCGGTGTTTGTAATATGTTTTGGTTATTTTTTTTTGATTGGTATTTGTTTTTTTAGTTCAATCTATGTATAAAGTATATCAGTCGTATTTCCAGGGTTCTATTGGTTTTGTGTCTGAGTTGCAAGGTTATTGATATTTAGTTGCAAGGTTAGTTGTCTATCGTTGTTATGTTTGTTGTTTATCGTTTGTAGGTAGTTGTCTGTGTTGCTTTGTTATTTTTTCTGATGTTGCTAGTTTAGTTTTTTGGTTGTGCAATGTTAGTTGTATGTTGTTGCTAGGTTAGTTGTCTGATGGTGCTAGGCTAGTTGTTTGTTGGTGCTATGTTAGTTGTTTGTTAGTGCTAGGTTAGTAGTCTGTTGTTGCTTAGTTAGTTACCCGTAGATGCTAGGATAGTTAACTTTTGTTGCTAGGTTAGTTATATGCAGGTACTAGCATAGTTATATATCTCTGCAATGATAGTTTTATCAAGTTGCTACGTTAGCTGTCTGTTGGTGTTAGGTTAGGTCTCTGTTTTTGATAGGTTAGTTATATATCTCTGCAACCTTAGTTTTATCATGTTGCAATGATAATGTTTTTGCTAGGTTTGGTATTTGTTCTTGCTAGGTCAGTAATCTTTTGTTGCTAGGTTAGTTATACATCTCTGCAAGGTTAGTTTTATCATGTTGCAATGTTAGTTGTATGGTGTTGCTAGGTTAGCTGTCTGTTGGTGCTTTGTTAGTTATTTTTTAGTGCTATGTTTAGTTCTCTGTAACTGCTATGATAGTTGTCTTTCCATGCTAGGTTAGGTACATATCTCTGCAATGATAGTTTTATCAAGTTATATATCTCTGCAATGATAGGTTAGGTCTCTGTTTGCTAGGTTAGTTATATATCTCTGCAAGGTTAGTTTTAACATGTTGCAATGTTAGTTGTATAGTCTTGCTAGGTTAGCTGTCTGTGGTGCTATTTTAGTTATTTGTTAGTGTTATGTTTAGTTATCTGTAACTGCTATGATAGTTGTCTTTCCATGCTAGGTTAGGTACATATCTGTGCTAGGTTAGTTCTTTTTTTGGTAGGTTGTCTATTACTGCTAGGTTAGTTATATGTAGCTGCTAGGTTAGTTATCTGTAGCTGCCACGATAGTTTTCTTCTATTGCTAGGTTAGTTTTATCCTGTTGCAACAGTAGTTGTATATATTTGCAAGGTTAGGTATACACTTTTGCAAGGTTAGTTTTATCATGTTGCATTAGTAGTATGTTGTTGCTAGGCTAGCTTCTTGTTGGTGCTAGGTTAGTAGTCTGTTGCTGCTAGGTTAGTTTGTAGAGTTGCAATGATAATTGTATGTGCTAGGTTAGTTATCTTTTCCTACTAGGTTAGTTATGTACATCTGCAAGGTTACTTTTCTGATGCTGCAATGTTAGTTGTAAGTTTACTTATATCTATTTGACATTTTTTTTTTTTTTTTGTAGCTCAGTTTAATTTGAAGAAATCGTTATGGAGTCTGGTGATAAAAGTTTTTTTGCTTACTCATCCATCATCTGGCAATCCATCTCGTAAACTTCATTTCACAAAGCTGTCAACACGATCTTCTGCAAAAACTTTGGTTGAGTCAATTGCTAAATTAAATGATGAACAGAAGACAGCTGTAGAAAAGATGGGTTTTGGATACTTGCTGCATTTTAATATTAAGGAGATTCCAAGCAGTTTAGCTTTCTGGGTGGTGGATAATTTTGACGCGGTTAGCTCTGTCTTGGGTTTTTCGGAGGGGAACATCCATATCGAAATTGTTGATGTCGAGAAGGTCTTAGGCTTTTCAATAGGTGATAAGCCTATTCAATTAAAGACAAAATCTGAGACTTGTGAAATGTTGGATAATTGGAAGAGTCAGTTTCCATCATCTTCTGAGAGAATCACTCCTGAACATGTGAGCCAAAAAATGTTGCAGTGTAATGATGGTGGTGAAATGTTCTGTTGTAACTTTGATGTCTTGGTGGATGCTCTTATAATTGGTACTATCAACTCAGCTGGTTATGTCAACCCTCTTTTCTTGAAGTCGGTTACTGACATAACATGTGTCTCCGATTTAAATTGGGCTGACTATACTCTTCAAAATTTGATTGCTAAAAAACTGAAATGGAATGATGGAAAGAAGAGTAGTTTCAATGGCCCTCTTCTTTTCCTTGTGGTAAGAATGTGATTTAATATTATTCTTAAACAATTTATATTCCATGTTTTATATATATATATATATAATTTTTTTTCCATAATGCAGATTTTATACGTTGATCGGCTAGTTTTTATATCCCGTGAGGTTCCAAGGAGTCTGCCCTCCTTTATTGGTTGGAACTGTGAGTTGTTGCGCAAGAGGTCCATAGCTGAGGCGAAAAAGGGTGGTTTTGGCCGAGGTTTCGTCGATGATCGCATGGAACTCTTGGCATTACAACAACAACAACAACCATTATTGGAGTCACTAAAGTTGAAACAAAAGAAATTATCTGATGCTGATTTTGTTCAGGTTGGTATTTATCTTATTGCTGATTAAGTTGTGTGATGCTGCTAGGTTACTTCTTTATTGTCGCTAGGTTGGTTATATAACTCTGCAAGGTTAGTTTTATCATGCTGCAATGTTAGTTGTCTGTTGGTGATAGGTTAGCTGTATGCTTTTTGCTAGGTTAGTTTTATCATGTTGCAATTATAGTTGTATTTTGTTGCTAGGTTAGTTTTATGTCTCTGCAAGGTTAGTTTGTCATGTTGCAATGATAGTTGTCTGTTGGTGCTAGGTTAGTAGTGTATTGTTGCTAGTTTAGGTCTCTGTTCTTGCTAAGTTAGTTATCATCTGTTGCTAGGATAGTTATATATCTCTGCTAGGTTAGTTTTATCAATTTTCAATGTTAGTTGTATGATATTGCTAGGTTAGTAGTGTATTGTTGCTAGTTTAGGTCTTTGTTCTTGCTAAGTTAGTTATCATCTGTTGCTAGGATAGTTATATATCTCTGCTAGGTTAGTTTTATCACTTTGCAATGTTAGTTGTATGATGTTGCTAGGTTAGTTTTATGTCATTGCAAGGTTTGTTTTGTCTGTTGCAATTTTAGTTGTCTGTTGGTGCTAGGTTAGTGTCTGTCGGTTCTAGGTTAGTTATATGTCTCAGCAAGGTTAGTTTTGTCATGTTGCAATGGTAGTTATCTATTCCTGCTAGGTTAGTTGTCTGTTGGTGCTAGGTCTTGTTGCTAGGTTAGTTGTATGATTCTGTTAGGTTAGTTATCATCTGTTGATAGGATAGTTATATATATTTCTGCTTTGTTAGTTTTATCATTTTGCAATGATAGTTGTATATTGTTGCTAAGTTAGCTGTGTGATGGTGCTAGTTTAGTTGTCTGTATATGCTAGGTTAGTTTTCTGTTGCTGCTAGGTTAATTATCTTCTGTTGCTAGGATAGTTATATGTAGCTGCTTAGATAGTTATATTTTTCCTCCATTCTTTTTTATAATAATTGTTCACTGTTTTTAATTTTATGTATAAGCAGGGTTATAAATCCAAGCTGGTTAACAAGGTTATGTGCTTGGCTTCCGATGTGGTTGATGTAATAACCTTGCTTAAAGATGCACCCGCTGAAGTGTCAGAAGATTTAAATTTTAAGAAGATTCAAGAAGCAACTGAAAATCTGATCACTTTCAGTCCCAATATACCGCAATCTTCTCAGAGGAATGATTCCTTTAGTGAAGAAGCAGATGCTTTCTGGAATGATCCAGAAATAGTTGCATTTGTTGAGAAGGTTGAGGGTGCAATTGGGAAGAGGGCTGCATACAAGAAGAAGCATCATGATGAAGGTCCTAGTTTTTCATTGGGATTGGGGTTGTCGTCCCACTCTCAAGGGAGTGACAGAGGTTGGGACGATGTTATAAACATTTCAAGACAATTTTCCCAAGCCCCAATTGAAGAACCAGTTTCAGTTTCTCAAGATGTTTCATTTAAGAAGCTAGTAGATGAAGAGGTGCAGAGACAAATTAAAGAAAGAGAAGACAAAGCGAGAGAGGAGAAGGAGAAGGAGGGAGAGAGAAAAAAGAAGAAGAAAGAGGACAGAAAGAGAAAGAAGGAGGAGAAAAGGACGAAGATGAATCTGGATATTGTTGCTATCCCTCAACCCCAACCCCCTGCAGAAATTCTTGAAGATGCTCCTCTTGCAGTTGTGTTTGAGACAGTGAAGGAGATTCAAACTGCAATGAAGAAACCGTCAGACAACAGTGGGAGAGAAAAAGTGAAGATGGAGATGCAGGAGAAAATTGATAGAGAAAGAGAAGAGAAAGAGAAGGAAGAGAAAGAGAGGGAGAAACTTGAGAAAGAGAAAGAGAGAGAGAGAGAGAATTGATAGAGAGAAGCTGTTGGAAGAAGAAGAGAGAGTGAGAGCTGAAAATGAGAAAGAAAAAGAGAAAGAGAGGTTGCAGCAAGAGGAAAAAGAGAAGCAGAATGAGAAAGAGGAGAAATAGAGGGAGAAGAAAGAGAAGGAGAAGAAAGAAAGAGAGGAGAGAGAGGTTGCAGCAAGAGGAGAAAGAGAAGGAGAAGGAGAAAGAGAGGGAGAAGAAGGAGAAGGAGAAGCAAGAAAGAGAGGAGAGAGAGAGGTTGCAGCAAGAGGAGAAAGAGAAGCAGAAGGAGAAAGATGAGAAAGAGAGGGAGAAGAAGGAGAAGGAGAAGGAGAAGAAAGAAAGAGAGGAGAAAGAGAAGAAGGAGATAGAGAAGAAGGAGAGAGAGAGAAGGAGAAAGAGAAGAAGGAGAAGGAGGAGAAAGAGAAGGAGAGGGAGCAGAAAGAGAAAGAGGAGAAAGAGAAGGAAAAGAAAGAGAATGAGAAGAAAGAAAGAGAGGAAAAAGAGAAGAAGGAGATGGAGAAGAAAGAAAGAGAGGAAAGAGAGAGAGAGAGAGAAGAAAGAGAAGGAGCAGAAAGAGAAGGTGGAGAAAGAGCAGATAGCTCAAAAGAAAAGGAAAGGAAAAGAGAAGGAGAAACTTGAACTGAAACAACTCAATATTTCAAAAGCAAGTTCAAGGGTCCGAGATGATTGGATATTGGATGATAATAATCAAGAAACAACGTAAATTTTTATATTTAAGATTTTTTTTTGTCATTTAGTTTGAGTTATTATTTACAATTTATAATTTATTGTTATTTTTTATTTATGTTTTTTCAGGTTTGACACAATTTTCAAGAATGGTGATCTGATTTTAATGAAAGATAATATTAAGTCGTTATGACAAGATCACTATGTCGATGTGTGTGTTCTGGATACCTGGTGCAGGATATTGAATTTGAGAGAACTGAATAGAAAACCAGATATGCCATTCAGATTTTTTGGATCCTGCTATTCTTGTGTAAGTTTTTTATTCAGTTGAATAATTTTTTATTTTGTTATTTTCTGTGTTAGTTAGTTGTTTTGTAGTTGTTAGATTAGTTTTCTAATATTGCTACGTTAGCTTTATGATGTTTTGCTAGGTTTATATGTCTGAAGTTGTGTCTAGCTGCTAGATTATTTATATCTTGTAGCTAGGTTAGTTGTGTGATGTTGCTAGGTTAGTTGTGTTTTGTTGCTAGATTAATTGTCTCCTAATGCTAGGTTACTTGTTTCTTATTGCTAGGTTAATTATCTGAAGCTGCTAGGTTCGATGTCTACTGCTGCTAGGTTAGTTGTATAATACTGCTAGGTTAGTTATATGTAGTTGTTGTGTTAGTAATATCTAGTTGTTATGTTAGTTGTTTATAGTTGCTGGTTTAGATATATTTTCTTTATTATTTCATAACATATTTTTTTTTATTTTTTTCCAGATGCACAGCGTTCCAATGCCCAATGAGAAATGGGATTATGAAAATAAAGTTCGTTTATTCTGCAACGGTATGGCTGATGATTTAAGAAAAGCAGGATGTGAAGATAAACTTGAAGATATTGATATGGTAATTTTCTTTTTAGATTGGTATTGATGAGTTTAATTATTTAATAACATGTTAGTATTATATAATTTTTGTTTCGAGCACTTGTATGTTGTCTGTTTTGATTTTAAGCAAGATACTATAAATATTTTGGACAATTCCTCTAATGGTGGAACCTCGCTTTCAAAATACCAGTCTCAACATGTGCATTTGGTAATAATTTCTAATCTTTTTAAATTAATTTTATAACATTGCATATACAGTTCAACATATTATATCAAGCACTGTTAACACATTTTTAATAACTGTTTTTTTTTTCTTTTTTTCAGAGAGATTTTTTTGTTAGATATTTGACATCCAGAAACCTCCCAAGTTTGTCAGACAAGGTCAAAAGCATGAAAATAGCCAGAATCACTTTTCCTTGGAGAGATGCTAAAAACAAAGTTGACTGTGGCGTATTTGTTATGCGGCATATGGAAACTTATTACGGAGGTGGTTCAAAAAACTGGAAGAGTGGCTTTATAAGGGACAAACCGGAGCAATTGAGAGAAATGCGCATTAAGTACTGCTCAGAAATTCTCTTAAATGACTTCAACAAGGTGAAAACAGAAAATGAGAAGATAAATGCATTTCACGCCGAGAAAAATCATGCAAATAAGAGGTTAAAGGTTGTCCATTTCCAAGAAAACTGATTTTGTATATATGTAGTTGGATTTGATGGTACACTGTTGATGTAACACTTTTGATGTAAATATGATTTTTTTTTTTTTAATTAAGATTTATCTTTTGTTTATGGATGAATATAATTCTTCATGCAATGTTTTTTCTGAAGTTGCAAGGTTACTGTTCCCTTGTTGCAAGGTTAGTTATCTATCTATTGCTAGGTTAGTTTTCTGTCTATTGCAAGGTTAGTTATTAGGTCTTGCTAGGTTAGTTGTATTTTAGCTGCTAAATTAGTTTTATCATGTTGCAACGATAGTTGTATACCTCTGCAATTTAGTTGTATATATCTGTGTTGTTAGTTGTCTGTGTTGTTTTGTTATTTTTCTGATGCTGCTAGGTTAGTTATATATTTGTGCAATGTTAGTTTTATCATGATGCAATGTTAGCTGTTTGTTGCTGCTAGGTTAGTTGTTTGTTAGTGCTAGTTTTTTTTTTTTAATAATTTTTTTTTTAAAACGCCCCGAGGGCGGGGGATTGGGCTGGATCCCCAACCTGTATATAGATCAAGACCCCAAGAGGGGCCCAAATATCAACCAAATACAATCAACATAGTCTCACAATCAAAATAGAAAACAAAAGCAGAAAAGGAAAAAGAAAGGAAATACTACAAGGTCTGTCATCGGGCTAACAGGTGCCCAGAATAAATGTATGATCAGATGAGAGAAATGAAATCTACTAAAACTGAAAAGATAGGTATCCAAGTTGGTCCATCCGTACCAGCGTGCGAAGACGGAGTGGAGTAGTGGTGTCGGTCTGATACGTGTGTAGGTCTGGTGTGGTGGCGCCAAGGCTGGCTAGGTAATCAGCAGGTCTGTTCCCCTCACGGAAGATGTGCGTAATCCTGTGATGGACAGACCGTAGGAGAGCTCTAATGCGCATAAGCGGGTGTTGAATCTGCCACGAGCCCTGGTGGCCCGAGGTTAGGATGGTGACGACCGCCGCAACTTCCAGCTCAATCCAAATGTGACTAGAGAGGTGGGCAGTGAGATGAAGGCCAATCTGTAGAGCCTGAATCTCTGCATCGTAGCTCGAGGAGGCCTGAAGGGACGTGTGGAAGGCGGTGATAAGAGCGCCGCTGTGGTCCCGGATCAAGCCTCCTCCTCCGGCAACTCCGGTCTGGCGATCAAAAGAGCCACCAGTGTTCAGCTTGACCCAAGGTGGGTCGGGTCAAAGCCAAACGACAGCTCTGGGTCGAGGAGACCGAACAGGCGCAGGGGGAGCTACCAAGTAGCGGTGTTGGTTGCCGATTATATAAGAGCTGACATTAACCTTAGAT
The DNA here is from genome assembly GCA_902706635.1 of Striga hermonthica. Taxonomy (NCBI): domain Eukaryota; kingdom Viridiplantae; phylum Streptophyta; class Magnoliopsida; order Lamiales; family Orobanchaceae; genus Striga; species Striga hermonthica. Next base: position 4,494,947 of record CACSLK010003174.1, read on the forward strand.
ACTACCACATATCAAGTAAATCGCAAAGTAAATCGCAAAGTAAATCCTCCCTAGCAACAGCGAAATCAATCCAAAATCAAAAAATGGCAAACTACATCGCAGCGTTACCGACATTTATCAGTCATATTCGTCCCGCAAATGAACATTTCCTGGTAATCATTCTGAGCTGCTAATTTAATTATGTTGTCCTTTTTTTTTTTGCTTTTTTATGCTTTTTGTTATTTTGAGGTAATTGATTTTGATGATGCTTGACATTAATAGGCGCTTCCCCTTGCCAATGATCCATTATTTGGGGCGGTGCGGCTGCCCATTTCTGTTAAAGTCCATAGTGACGTCCTTAATTGCGGGCGCTCCTGGGACCTGATGGTGGAAGCGTAGGGTGAAGATGTATGCTTCACTCATGGATGGAAGGAATTTGTTCAGGCTAATGGTATAGAAGCTGGTGATTATTTGCTGTTCAAGCTGGCCAGTGTCAACAATTTCATCTTCTTTCACTTTGACGACAGTTGGTGCCAACATAATCGCTTAATGAGGTGGAATAATGTGCTGAAAATGGCTGGCTGCGCGCCTAGATTGCTAGACATTGACCGATTCGTGACTTATATGCTCTACCCCGGTAGCAACACTCTGGTAAACGACTTGTTTAACTATTCTGATATTACTTGCTTGTTTATGTTTACGAATTTGTTTCTACTTCATCAATTGCAAATTATGAACATTCATGTTTTCTAGAATCTCCCGCGTGCAATTCGTCGGGTCATCAAATATTTTGTTCCGCTACAATACACCCTGCAGAACAATGAAAGTGATGATGCCTTCAAATGGAGAGTTGTGATTGACCGTGTTGGATACGACATTGCTTTCACAGATGGTTGGGCCTATTTTGCCAGAGATAAAATGTGCAACGACGTGAGATGATGTGTTTCCAACTTCGAGGTCCAAACACATTCATCGTCTATCATTTTGGCACTGATGGTTGGAGGAAAGAAACCAGAACTGCGGTCATGCCTGATGATGAAAGTAGTGATGACAACGTTGGAAATTAAGTTGTAATGGTCATGAATTTGTGTTTGAAGTTGTTTTGATAATTGTTCTGAAGTTTGTAATGGTTGGTCATGAATTTTTGGTGGATGGATGAATGAAAACGTTTTATTATTATTATTATTATTATTATTATTATTATTATTATTATTATTATTATTATTATTATTATTATTATTATGTCATGAAAATTTCTCTTTTTAATTAATATTTTATCTTTTTGTCTATGGATGAATATGATTTTTTGATGCAATGTTAATTTTATGCGTTGCAATGTTAGTTTTATGTTGTTGCAAGGTTAGTTGTCCGTTAATGCTACGTTAGTGGTCTGTTGCTGCTAGGTTAATTGTGTGATGTTGCTAGGTTAGCTTTTTTTTGGTGCAATGTTACTTGTCTAGTAGTGCTAGATTAGTACTATGTTGTTGCTAGGTTAGTTACATTTCTCTGCAAGTTTAGTTTTGTGATGCTGCAACATTACTTGTATGTAGGATGCATTTTCAATAAACTAAATGTTACAATGTTAATTCAACATTTCTTTTTTTAATTAAGATTTATCCTTTTTGTTTATGGATGAACATGATTTTTGATGCAATGTTAGTTTTATGATTTTGCAATGTTAGATCTAAGGGGTTGCAAGGTTAGTTTTAAGTTGTTGCAAGGTTAGGTATCAGTTAATGCTATGTTAGTATTCTACTGTTGCTGTGTTAGTATTCTGTTAGTGCTATGTTAGTTAGTTGTCTGTTAGTGCTAGGTTAGTTTTATACTGCTGCTACGCTAGTTATCTGTATCTGCTAGTTTAGTTAAATTCTGCTAGTTTAGTGTCTTTTGTTGCTAAGTTAGTTCTTTCTTGCTGCTAGGTTAGTTATATCTTTGTTGCTAGTTTAGTTGTCTTTTATTGCTAGGTTAGTTGTCTTTTGTTGCTATGTTAGTTATTTCTTACTGCTAGGTTAGGTTGTCTGTTTCTGCTAGGTTGGTTATATCTTGTCGCTAGTTTAGTTGTTTACTGTTGCTATGTTAGTTATTTTTTTAGTATTCTGCTAGGTTAGGTTGTCTGTTTCTGCTATGTTAGTTGTTTTTTTAGTATTCTGTTGTTGCTATGTTAGTATTCTGTTGTTGCTACGTTAGTAGTTTTTTGTTGCTACGTTAGTTGTCTGAACTTGCATGGTTAGTCCTAGCAAGTTGCAAGGATAGTTTTTTGTTGTTGCTAGGTTAGTTCTATCTTTGTTGCTATGTTAGTTCTATGAATCTGCTAGGTTAGATATATATAGATGCTAGGTTAGTTATTTGTACTTGCAAGAAACACTTCTAACAAAAAAACACCAAAAGACATCAAAAGAATAACTTAAAAGGCATCTAAAGAAGTTTCATACAAAACACTTCCACCAAAAGATCACAGATCAAAAGACATCAAACAAGTTTTTTTCAGCCAACAAAACACACACCAACAAGTGTTTAACAGATCACACTCACTCTATCTTAATTCTAAATTTGATCATGTCCACATCAGCCACAAGGAAGAAAGAGCACATTGTCCCTTCTAAGATTGCATTTTCAACAAACAATTGTCGAGCGTCGCCATTCTGAATAATTTTCCTTCCATCATCACCGTGAGTGATGTTTACCCTGTAAATTCTTTCTCCTACTTGTATAGATGCACACTGGTAATGATTATATTTGCCTTTGATATGTTCCCTCCAAAAAGGCATTGGTATGGGCTGCAAGAATAAAGTAATTTAAATGTACTATATGTATTTAAACACAAACAAGTTAATTATGCAGCCTAGCCAGATGAA
>CACSLK010003174.1:4509181-4522351 GCA_902706635.1 Striga hermonthica
TTTAAATAACAACAACAGTGACGACATTTTGTTTGTCATAACTAATTTCGTCACATGTTATATACATGTGACGAATTTAGATGTATATGTGACGAATTGATATGGATTGTCGTGAAAAATACCATTATGTGACGAAAAATAAATTCTAAGATGACGAATGTAGTAATCGTCGTCGTATGCAATGATGTAATGACGATTTCTTAAATTCGTCACCATCAGGCAACATACGGTGACGATTTATTTTTTGTCACATGAATTTCGTCGCTTTTTGGCAGATTTCTTGTAGTGATGCCTGGTACGCCTCAACACAATGGTGTAGCTGAGCGTATGAATCGAACGTTGACTGAAAGAGCCAGAAGTTTGCGTGTGCAGTCAGGCCTACCAAAGCAATTCTGGGCAGAAGCAGTCAACACAACAACTTACTTGATCAACCGAAGTCCATCGGTACCATTGGATCACAAGTTACCAGAAGAGGTATGGAGCGGAAAAGAAGTAAAACTCTCACATCTTAGAGTTTTTGGGTGTGTAGCATACGTGCACATCAGTGATCAAGGTAGAAACAAACTTGATCCAAAATCTAGGAAATGTACTTTCCTTGGTTATGGTGAAGATGAGTTTGGCTACCGCTTATGGGATGATGAAAGCAAAAAGATGATCCGCAACAGAGATGTCATCTTTAATGAAAGAGTGATGTACAAAGACCGGCATAACACAAGTGCCAGCAACTCAGAATTGAGTGGGCCAGTTTATGCAGAGGTTGAAGATATCACAGAAATTCCTATAGTAAGGAATCCTCAGTCAAAGGAATCAAATGAAGAAAGCGGTGAGCAATCATAACCTTCTACTCCAACTCCTGTATTGAGAAGGTCCTCTCGGCCCTATGTGCCTAACAGGAGATACATGGATTACATGTTGTTGACTGATGGAGGAGAACCTGAAGATTATCAGGAGGCTTGTTAAACCCCGGATGCTAGCAAGTGGGAGCTTGCCATGAAGGACGAGATGAAGTCCTTGATCTCAAATCAGACATGGGAACTAGTCAAGTTATCCATGGGAAAGAAAGCACTTCACAACAAATGGGTGTATCGGGTGAAGGAAGACCATGATGGTTCCAGGAGATACAAAGCCCGACTGGTTGTCAAAGGATTTCAGCAAAAAGAAAAGAGAGAGAGAAAGAGCTAATAAAAATTTAGCTTTTGTGTATTTTTGAGTTGTGAGTTGTGAGTGAGTTTACGAGTGTTTTGTAAACACGAGTGTTTTCTTTTCTCCTAATAAAATATCTGCAGTAGTCCGGAGACGTAGGCATTATTGGCCGAACTCCGTTATCAATTTGGCGTGTCCAATTTTTCGTTTTTATTTCACTTTTTATAGATCCGACTTCATGGAAATTTCAACGTACTTTTTCCCAACAGTACTGTACTATACTATATATCATAATAATAATATATTATATATTATAATATAATATTTGCTAACCCACTATATATAATAATAATATATTATATATTATTATATAATATTTGCTAACCCTAAATTGAACTAAAATCAGATCCTAAATCTGTGAATGTGAAATTGTGAATCGCTGCTCCGTTTCTTCCTTTGTCCAAAACTCCGTCGACATCCCCAATTCATCTTCTCCTTCTCCACGCGAAATCGCCCCTATCCAAATCTCTCGCTCCGCAATCCGCATATCCACTTCAAACCACCTCAGCTGCCAATCGCTTTTCCTTTGCCAAATCCGCGTATGTACGTGGTTCGGTCCGGTCAAGGACTGACGCCCGTCGTCGACACATCAGTCGAGGGCGTTGAGCTTGGAGGTGCCGCCTTTCCGTGCACTCTGTTCACCGTCAAGGCCCAAGGAAGAAAACCTTCCTAACTTTTCGTCTCCGTCCCAATTTTTTTTTTTTTTAAAATTCGGTTAACCGACCGAACCGACCGAATAATTCGGTTCGGTTCCATTTCAGTTTTAAGAGAATATTTCGGTCGGTTCGGTGTTTGACATATATTCGTTCGGTTAATTCAGTTTTTGTAGTTCGGTTCGGTCGGTCGACCGAACCGACCGATGAACACCCCTATTCACAGCCAATCTTCTTATTCTCCAATTCGGATTTGAATAAGCCATACCACCCCACTACTATACACATCAGAATATACTCCAGTTGTCTTTTTCTGGCTAGAATTTTTTAAAGAATACAACACGGATACCCGAGAGAAATATATGACCACCACAACGGAAGAATTACTATCCAAACCGGTCAACTGAAAGAAGCTGATTCGCCGATGGCTAATCCTAGATAATAAGGATCGCGAGTTAGGGCGCTTGGGATGCCATTTGTTGAAGACCTACCTTTGGTTTACTATTCCTTTTCTTCACTTCGCTTCGTTCGTGAGGCGTAAGAACCTGCCCTTGGGAAGGGAACAACAACTGAAAACGGCTGCTAATACCCCGTAGGCTGAGGAGCAAAAGGATGTTTTTGAATTTGGCCCAAAGCGAATAAAGAAAGCTAACAATGGAAAATGGAAGATAAAATAAAGGCATGAAACCTGTAGTGCGAACACCCCGGCTTAATTCTTGTTGAGTAAGACGATTAACAATTGAACTTTTCCTATTATAAAAAAATATTTAAAATGGTGTAAAAGGTTAAAGAATATTTTTTTTTAAAAAAAAACTATATTATATTTTATTTGAATTTTAAATTTGTAATATTAGTTTCACAAATTTAGACTTAACAAAAATTAGAGTTACTTTTAAAGTTGATTTTAAATAATTAGTGCGTGGCCCGTGCGATGCACGGGAAAACAATATTACGATTGTGTTATAAATTAAATATACAAATAAACAAATCAAGATTTACCCATCGTTTTTTAAATTAAACCTTGTTGGACACAGTCCCCCCGGATGGACAAAGAATTGGTTTATAATCAGTCTAGTTCACTTGAATAAAATATTTGCTATTGAATCCGTCAACACCAGTCGGTTGAACTGGTTGGGTCGATATGATTTTCTAAATAAATTTGGCTATATTAAAATAATTTTAAATAAAATTACATATTTAAATAAAATAGAGATTTATAAATTATTTATCAATTAATTAAGTATTAAAATTGTTTAGCATTTTATTCAATTTATTACAAAAAGTACTATATATATATAAGCGTATTTTTAAATAAAAAAATTAAATCGTACGATTTTTATAAATTAAATTGTATGATTATATTAAATCGTATTTATAAATTAAATTTTATGATTTTTAAAGAAAAAATAAGAAAAATAATAAAACTACTATTTATGGGCTGCATTAAATGCTGACCTATTTTTTTGCTACTAATTTTAGTAAATATGATGGCTCTTTATATGAGTATAGAAGTCTTTAACACGAGGAAGTATTGATGAATATTGGTTTTTTTTTTTAAAGCATATAAAAATCAAATAACTAAAGTTTAGAATTATTTTTAAAGTTGATTTCAAAATAAAATATTCAATATGATAAAGTATTAATGATTGTTACTTTTTTTTAAACATATAAAAATTAAAATATAACCAGATAATTATTGAAAAAAAATTAAAAAGAATAAGAAATATATGAAGATCCGAACTGAATCGTTCTGATAGTCCCGAATATTGAATCGAACCAAGAAATAAAAATCACCGAACCGAATCATCTCGATTTTTTTGGTACGGGTCCGGAGATTTTTTAATAGCATAAATACCCTCTTTAACTTCTATTCTAACCGATTGAATATCTTCTTCGGGAAATTGCCCGAAGCTTATGCTTTTTTGAATCTAATCGTTGATGTTATGCCAGTCATACATGTGTTTTTTTTCTGGTCAACTTTGAACTTCCGAGCCCCAAACAAAGCGGGTAATTGCTCAAGCGGGTGTTTATCCGCAGATCGACCAATTCTGAGCGACTCTTAAATGGTGGAAAGCTGACAAGAGGCTACATCAATAGCGGAAACTTTTTGGTTGACACGGACAAAGTCAGGGAAAACCTCTGAAATTCTTTCAATATTGAACCTTGGACATATAAGAGTTTCAAATGGAATCTCTTTAGAAAGAAGATCTTTTGTCTCTCCAAACCGTAGTGATCCATGTATTGAATAGTAACACCCAATTTTAAATTACCTTTCGAACTTGCATTTTTTCAAATATACCCTTGGATAAAATTGGAGAAAATTATAGAAAATAAAAGGGAACCCAAAATAAATATAAATAAATAAATAAATAAAATAGAAACCCTCCTCTAAAACCCCACTACCTCTCAGTCTGCGACTACATTACCGGAAATCACCTCCGCGCACACAGAAAAATGGCGGCCTTCAAACGCCTGCTCTCTCCAACCGTTCGCCGCTGCTTCTCCGGCGAATCACCGTTACCACCTCGCCACCTGGTCTCACTCGTTCGCCGCCGCTTCTCCACGGAGCCCCAACCGTCTCCAAACCCCGAATCGAACGCCGACCCGAAAGTCGCCAATCCACGGCAGCCCATCAATATCCAGACCGTTTCGTACCCAGCCAGGCTTAAACCTCCACCGACCGAAGAAAATCTGGAGAAACCCCCACCTGAAACACAAACCTCACCGCCGGATTCCCAGGATCCCGTCAACCGGGAAACCCGGTCGTGGTCTCGGGATGAGATGCGGTACATGAAGGACGCACCCATGATTACCCCGGTTTCTTACCCGACCCGGGTTGCCCCGTTGCCCGAGTACACGAAAAGGGGAGAGGAAGGTACAGCGGGTTGGAACGAGGGGTTGGAAAGGGAGAGGAAGAAGATCGAGGAGTTCAGGCAGCACGGGGCTTCGGCGTATTTGAGGCTGGAGGAGGAGGACGTGGCTTTGCCCTTCCCAAAGCTTATTAAGGAGGAGAATACTGATCGAAACAGTAAGAAGAAAGGCAAGGTCATTTACGATCTCAAGGAGGCTATTCAGCTGGCGAAGGTCGGTTCTTTCGTCTTCCTCTCTCACCCCTTTTGTCTATTCTGTTGGTTTTATCATGATCCAAGGTGCATTTGTAGTTTTCAGCTTGATAAAGTTAATTTGGGAATGTGTTTGGTTGGGATATGTATGTTGCTGTATGTACATTTATTTGAGGGAAATAAGAATTCTTAATCAATGTGTAATCTCATTCAGAGTGTGTAACAGGGCAGATTTCGAGAGGATTACTGCGCAGATGATCTCGTTCCTTAATCTTTTATTATTCGTCACTTGTTTTATAATTCCTTGTTACCACAATAATTTTCTTCATTTTTTTTTTCTTCCTGCTAATAAAAATTGGAAGTTTTCTGCATCAAGTAACAATTTTTGTAGTTGCTGATATTGGTTGAGATTCCTCTTTTCTTTCTTGTGATACAAAGAAGAAATTCATGTATTCTTTTATATTTGAAATGGTGTGTAATCCGAAGGCATCACTTGGTTTCTTGAGTTCATCTATGCAGCAGTTATGATATAAGGTTTTAAATGGCATTTCTTCTACGGTGATTCCATAGCCGTGCTTGTATCTATTTACAACTGATCTAGGATGTTCTTGTTTGAAAGCGTATGATTTTATGAAGAGCGGTTGTCTCTTGAGGCCCCTTGTATTATATGTACGGATGAAATATAAGAACAGAATTTAGTTAATGATGAGAAACAAACAGTATTAGAATGTTGTAATAAGGTTAAGTTGAGGGCAGCATCATGGGTCTGGAGTCATAAACATTTCAAACACTTGTTTGTTCTGAGACTTGCGATTTGACGTGATGGAGATGGTTTTTCAGTTTCATCATTTTAATGGGCATCTTTTCAATAACTGTAGCATTTTAAATTATTTTAATAAATTCTCTGTTTCTTATAAGAGAAAGGAAGGTGCATAAAATGGTTTGGCCCCATATCTAACCTCGAGTTGATACTAATAGTGGTTTTATTTGCTGTCATTTTAGCAATTGTACAGGCTGGTGCCAGGAAAACTTTTGATGAAACACTAGAAGCACATGTGAGAATGAATCCAGACTTGCGGCGAACTGATCTGGTATGAGCATTGTGTTTTTCTTGTTTCTTAGTATTAAAGATATTGCTTATATATTGAACCTGGGGTTTTGGTGTTCTGTCAAGAAACATAAGAGGAGTCATGTTCCTAATTATTCTGTTCCTATTAAGTAAGTCATCTACACCATTGAAAAAGCTCGAATACAAAAGTCCATTCATTGTGAGACCAAAGTGAGAAACATGTTACAGTTACAACTTACTATTCAATCTGTTAATAAAATTTGTTAGAATTATGTAAGCTAATCCTTGGTATTTTGTTGTTGTTTGGGACTAAAAGGCTTTGTTGTTGTTGTTGTTGTAATCCTTGGTATTTTGCTGACTGGAAAGTATTCATCATTTTACAGAACACTGAAGCTTTTCCTCGAATTCTGTTATTCTGAAGTCAATCTTCATTTTTCAATTGGTGTCAACTGATAATTTTTGTTAAATACCTGGGCTGGAGATGCAGTAAAGAAAAGTAAAAGACAAGGACAAGAGTGAATCTCTCTCTCGTGTTCTTACTATGAGTTTGCAATTTAGTTTGCAATTTAGTGATTTTGCGGGACGGTGTTTGTGTGTACTATATATTATATGATTATCTGGCCAAGGCCTTTGTTCTATTGGCGGATGCTGGAAGATTGCATTATTGTTATCCTTTCTGCCTGCATAGGATTCTGTTAAAAAAAATTGTATTTGACACCAAGTCATTTATTATTACACTTAATACGTGATATGAATTTATCTTTAAACCTTTTGTTCTCCTGTTGACAAGCAGAAGCTGGCGGGTTTTGTGTGCCTTCCACATGGTTTTGGCAAGGTAAAAATAATTTTTAGTAAAACTACTAAATTGCAGTTGATGTTGTAATCTTCAGTAAAACTTGCCAATAAATGTCTGATAACTTGGACTGTTATCAGACACATCGAGTAGCTGTCTTTGCGGAAGGAGCTGCTGCAGATGAGGCTCGAGATGCTGGAGCCGATATTGTTGGCGGCCAAGAACTGGTGGAGAGCATCCGGACTGGTGATTTACCACTGTCTTACAAGTTATTGTTAAATAACTTTTTTGAGTGTTGGCATAAGATATTTTGTGTGCACACAGGCATACAGCGAATCAGCATTTTATTCCTGACTTCAATACTTTAGATGTTAAATTCATTCTCTTTGACAAACCCTCCACTTTTTCTCATTTAGTGAAGAGGAATGATTAATAGGTATACATTAACATGTAAAACAAAAGGTCTTAAGGCGTAATCCTAGTCGGGTGAAATATCCTCCACTAAATAAGTAATGGCATTACCAAACAAGGAATGATATCAAGAGTGTCTATTTGGTTTATGTTGTTATGTCCCTCAAGCCGAATTTCCCATTGAGAGTATTCTGATGACAACTTACCAACTTACCATATATAAACTTATATAGGAGCCTAGGAGATTTATTTGCCTTTTCCTTATTTGAAGTCAAAACCACATTTTGCGCGTCCATGAGTAAGTATTATCTTTATTGGACTTCGGTTTTTTTATGTTTGAATATGCTAAAGCTCAAAAGGTGTAAATCTTTCTAATTGAGTAAAACATTTCTAAGATTGACCGCTAGAAATTTTGGCATACAACATTTTTCAATAGTTTTAGTTTGATTCGACGCAGGTCAAGTCAAAGTAGATTTTGACAAGTGTATTGCTACTCCTTCCATGATGGAACATGTGAAAAAGGTTTAGAGTTTTGAATTCCATAAATTTGATGTTTTGATCCTATCCAATTCTGTATCTAATTATAATTTCTATGCAGTTATCAAAATATCTTAAACAATTAATGCCAGACACCAAGGTCAGTTTTATCCGCACCTTGTCATTTGACAGTTCTAATAGGTTGCAATAATGTCTGAAAAGCATCTTAATATGCAGAAAGGTACATTAACCAATGACATAACCCGGACTGTCAAAGAAGCGAAAGTGCCGAGCATTCGTTTCAAGAAAGACAAAACCGCGATAGTACATGTAGGACTGGGGAAGGTACGTTTTCTTTCCCATGTTACGATTATCTGAAGATGAGCCTTTTGATCTACTTAATCCATGGTTATCACGCTGCAACTCTGATTCCTCTTGCTTGTTAACACTTCACAGCTTAGCTTCACAGAGGATGCTTTAAGGGACAATATTGGTGCATTTGTAAATGCTCTTTTACTTGCAAAACCTGCTGGTTTGAAAAAGAGTAAGTGGAGTACATTGAACCAAAAGCATTATTATGTGCCTGTTTTGATAAATAATACTCGACATTATCGATACATTTAGTCTGCCTAAAGAAACACATTCTTTGCATGCCAATGGGAATTTGAAGTACAAAAATATATTTTGTACATACTGGTTATGCTTTCTTGCATTTCCATCCTACTTAAAGTGTTAATTGTCGACTGGTCCTTACTCCACCCTCGTTGCAGGTTCAAAATATGCTGGGTATGTGGACGCCTTCCACATTTGCAGCACGGTAAGTGGAGCACTCATCGCGCTTTTATCTTTTCACTTGCATATACTGTATACTATATATCTCGACTAGTATTGTTGCTATTAGTATTACTGCCTTATGCATCACTTCCCGTTCTTGACTGAATTCGTTTTCGAGAATTTTGCAGATGGGCCCATCTTTTCCTATTTCGATACAATCATTATCGATGGCCGCTGACCGCTACAGTAGATCACAACTGAGATGAGGATCGGAATCAACGTGAAGACATAATTTTGCTTGAATCTTATCTTTTTGTTGTATCTAAAGATGTTTTTGTTTTCTGTTCCAAATACTGTGCTATGAGGGTGGATGTGGCACTCTTAAAGTCAGTGCTTTCAACCATGCGTCTCTGTCTGCACAATTCAAACCTTTTCTCTTAAATAATTTTTAATTCAAGGTTAAATTAATTTTATTTTCTTAAACAAACTAATAAATTAGGAATCTTGCCAAAGTAAAAATCTACGAAATAATTTTTCTTCCCCCACAAATTAACCATGAAATTGACTACAGGACATAGAATTTCCCACTTTTCCAAAGAAATTGTGAGTAATAAAATAACCTTGAAACTGATGGATCGATGCTTAATTAAAAAAAAAAATTGATGTTGATTAATTCCGTTTCATATATTTTGAATGACACATTTTTAATTATAATTAAAAAAAAGTTAATTTAACAGGTTTCTTTGAACAAAATTAGTTCATATTATCTAAAAAATTTCACTGTGTAAAGATCCTTAAAAAAACAAAATTATTGATCTATAAGTTATATTTATATTTACACAAAATATTGTTTTTTTTTTCTTTAAACTTAAATATTCGTTGTTAAATCTTATAATTTTTGTAGTAAATATTTTGTTATGTGCTGTTAATTTGGGGATTACATGTATAACCATTTGAGAAATTCTAAGTATAAATAAAATAAAACAATTGTTTCATTTAGATATATATATATTAATTATTATAACCACAATATCTTATGTCAAGCAACAGTATAACTAGAAAAATGAGGCATGCACTTATTCGTTATGTGTTGGTCATGTTCGTCATAAACTTCATGTTATAAAAATGAGGCAAAAGAAAAGTGAATATTTTGGAGATCTGAGTTCAGTTTAGTTACATTGTCGTGAAAATTCCGAGCTATTTATTTCCTTGTATTTGACATCAAAAGTTTTTTTCATGATGGCAGCTGGCAGGAGCATCCCCTGAGTTGATAAACATGTTAATACCAGAGCGTATTCGCCGACAAGCCGGTCTGAATTTCTCTGCTGGGACGTGACGAACGATACAAATCTAAATTTTGTCCTCTGTCCATTTAGTTAATTAATGGATGATAATTAGCAACAGAAAAATTATCTGCGGTCTGGCCCAAGTAATGCAGACCCTAGTAAGATATTGTCCGCTTTGGGCTACTTCATTGTCCGCTTTGGGCTACTTCCGCCACCCGTACGGCTTTGTTCTTGGCTGGGCTTCAATACACACCCACCAAAACGCGTATTACTAGTGAAGGTATCCACATCCTCATATAAGGCTCTGACACCAACTGATACAGACCCTAGTAAGATATCCACCCCCTTGTAGGCCCAACGGTCACCACTGACACATGGGCTGGCTCTGATACCAACTGATGCAGACCCTAGTAAGATATTGTCCGCTTTGGGCTACTTTCGCCACCCGCACGGCTTTGTTCTTGGCTGAGCTTCAATACACACCCACCAAAACGCGTCTTACTAGTGAAGGTATCCACATCCTCATATAAGACCTGCTTCGTTTCCTTTCAAACCCGATGTGGGATGCGCTGCATCACCAAGTCAGTGGTCTTGGTGTGATTCCTATGTTTAATAGCATTCTAAGTATGTCGTCTCTCGTATTCGCTTTTTGTACATCTGTTCCTGCATAAATCTTAAAAAGATTATGATATGTACGATCGAGTTTGATGGTGTTCGTTTCATGTTAATGCGAGCAGATTCTCTTGAACGGTGAAGGAGCCAAGAGGATTTCAGTGTAATTCTCTTTTGTCTGCAACTTTTTTACTGTTTCTCTGGTGCTACCTGTAAGTTGTTAAGTACTTTAAACACAAATCCTCATATTTAGTGTTCTCACCACAATCTTTACTTATTATAAACTCTGAGTCAAACTGCACGATTCCATCGAACATAGCAAAGGATTCAAAGTTTTGTCTTCTTTTTGTCAAATTTTTTGGTAGCTAATTTCATAAATTTTCGGTCTTCTCGTTTTGTCTAGTTTACTAAACGAGTTGAGCTGAGCTTATTTCGATTTTTTTGTTTTTTATGTGTTTAAAATGACATAGTCGAGCCAAATTTGTTCGCGAAAGGATATTTCATTTTCACCAACAACTCGTTTTAGGGATGAGACCGGTCCGGTTCTTATATAATTTTTGAAGAACCATAACCATTTTTACAAAGATATTTTCGTTTCGGTTACTGTGACAAAATTTTAAGGAACCGTTTGAGAACCGAACCGTGTAAAACCGGTTCGGTCCTCGGTTATTTGATAAACCGGTTGTAATTTTCTTACCAAACTTTAGAAACCAAAACTTGATCTGATTGAAGCTTCCAATCCCAATATATTGCAAGTCTGTAACCAAAATTAATTAACAAAATAAAAAATAAATTCACACTCAAACATATCAAACAGAATTTCAAATTTACATACCCACCATAATCAAACTTCGTCATGCTCTATTATGTTCATGGGTTCATTAATTTTTACAAACCTTTCATTTCTCATTGAAACTGCAGATCCACTGTAGATCTGTGTATATGAGTCTCGCCGGCCAACGACGGCGGGTTGCGAGCTGTAGACGGTGGAGGGAAACGAAGAAGGGGGCGAGGGGATGAATTTGCATATCCTCTTTAGCTCTCAGTGTCAGAAAACATAAGGAAAGAAATTAGGTCGAATTGATGTTAGGCGGCAAGGCGGCGACGGGTTGCAAGACGTGTTCTATTGTAAACATTTGCAGGTGCCTGGGCAAAGAGATAAATTTAGGGTTTTTTCTTTTTTTTCTTTTTTTTTTTGGTATTCGAGTATGAGTTTCTGGTGTAAGATAAAAGTTGTATAATTTCATCTCATAGAATTTAGATATGCCGTACGCGTAGGGTGACAAGAGAAGGAGTAATTCTTTCACACAAATATAATTGGGCTGATTGGGCCTAAGTCCTCTTCATGAGAACTGGTAAGATGAGCCTTATTAATTCAACATATACGGTTTTTCGGTCTTTTAAGCATGTTTGAAAAAAGAACCAAAAACCGGAACCGAAAAAGAAGGATAAAGAACCGAACCGGTAATTTCATAACATATTAAACAATAACCCAACCGAACCGGGTTTTTTTGGTTCGGTCCGGATCGGTTTTGCGGTTCTCGGTTTTAAAATCCCACCCCTAACTCGTTTAATGTTTAAGGTTCATTAAACAAGCGGAGCCAAAATTTACGAGCTTAAAACAAGCAGATCTCAAGCTATTGTTTGGCACAGCTAAACAATAGTATATATATTACACAAAATCAAATCAGATGTACGATATGAAGTTGTACACAAGTATGTATGTAATGTATGCACAATTAATTATACAGTAACAGCGGTTAGTTTGGGTTGAACTCTATTCTCGGCCGGAATCTCAACAAACTTCGAGAGGATAGCCCGGAATTCATCTCCAGTCATCGTCTCCTTATCGAGAAGGACCTCCACAATCTTATCCATAGTGATTCAGAAACAAGCCCAACATCAACCCAATTTAAAAGCCATGGAAGACTCCAGAGCTTCTAAAAAAACAGCTGCCATTGTTGACAATGGAAACACCATCACCACCAATTTTTAACTCCCAACTACTCACCTCAGATATTTCCATTAATTTATGAATTTTTAGGTCCCTTAGGAAGTAGTATAAATACCCCATTGTATTCAGTTCTAAGCATCCAAGAATTGAGTTCGAGTGTTTTTATTAAATTGAGAGTGTTCTCTCTTTTCCCTTGTAATTCTAAGCCATTTTGGTAATCAGAGCAAGGTTGAGTCCTTCCTACGCCCTTAGGTTAGCCTGAGAAGCACTGTGATTTTTCCCGGTCACCGTCAAATTCGGGTAGCCCTCGAAAAACCACTTTAGAGGCCTTTTCTCGCAAAACCGACCTCGTAGAAGTGCTCAGGAGGTCCCAAAACCTTGGGAACCGAAGTCCCCGTCGCCTGAAACGCTGCCACGCGCCGCCACTCTCCATCACCGGAGGCCCACGCGCCGCCGCACGCGCCTGCTGGAGGTTGTAGACGACCCAGTCAGCGCCACATCAGCGTTGACTGCCCAATCAGAGGCTGCCACGTGTCGCGTTGATCGACACGTAAGCGGTTGACTCCCAGGGTTGACTTTCGTTGACCTTGGCTGTAAAATTACTGTTTTACCTTTCCCCTTTTCCAGAAATACCGAATACGTTCCTGAACCTTAAAATTATTCTTTTGTCCTTGAACTTTTCAAAAATTCCCTGTTTACCCCTATTTTAATCCATAATCCCTAAAAAGCCCCGTTTTAACATAAATTTCCAAAAATTACCCCAAATTTTCCTAAAATCTGATTTCACCCCTAATCTTTCCTGAAATCACGTTTTAATCCTTGAACTTACCAAAAATTCATTTTTTTGCCCCTGACTTTTCCAAATTAACCTTTACC
>CACSLK010003174.1:4566113-4578042 GCA_902706635.1 Striga hermonthica
ACCGTGGCGGCGATGAAAGATGACGGCCGTCGCAGCTAATTCGATCCGCACCCTCCTCGCCAGCAGCACCATCGCTCAAACCCAAATACTCAGACCTTATTCTCCCTCTTATATTTACCGATTTCCCCTTCTTCTCCACCGCAACTACCATGGTCGCCGCCGCATCCACTCCTCCCGTCGGAATGTGGTGGAAATTCTGGAGGAGAGGGGCCTCCTGGAGTCCCTCACCAGCGACGCCCTCCGCCGCCAGTCGGAGATCAGAGTCTACTGCGGCTTCGACCCCACCGCCGAGAGCCTCCACCTCGGCAACCTCCTCGGGATAATCGTCCTCTCCTGGTTCCTCCGCTGCGGCCACCGCGCCGTCGCCCTAGTTGGCGGCGCCACCGGCCGCGTCGGCGACCCCTCCGGCAAGAGCCTGGAGCGGCCCGAGCTCGACCTCGCCTCCCTCGAGAGAAACGTCTCCGCCATCTCCTCTACCGTCCGCAGCATCCTGGAAAGGTCGGGTTCCTCGTCCGTTGCAATCCTGAACAACTACGTCTGGTGGAAGGACGTGAAGCTGCTGGATTTCCTGAGAGACGTGGGCCGGCACGCGAGGGTTGGGGCCATGATGTCTAAGGAAAGCGTGCGAAAGCGGCTCGAGTCCGAACAAGGTTTGAGCTACACCGAGTTCACGTACCAGCTGCTGCAGGGGTACGATTTCCTGCATCTCTTTAGAGACGAGGGCGTAAATGTCCAAATCGGCGGCAGTGACCAGTGGGGTAACATCACCGCCGGCACTGACCTCATTCGCCGGATTATGAATACTTCTAATGCTGCTGCCCCCGACGAACAGGGAGGATCTGGTGGGGCGGCCTACGGACTCACATTCCCTCTTCTCCTAAAGAGTGATGGTACCAAGTTCGGTAAATCCGAAGACGGCGCAATTTGGCTGTCTCCTTCTCTATTGTCCCCCTACCAGTTTTATCAGTACTTTTTTTCCATATCCGATGCTGATGTAGTTAGGTTCCTCAAGATTCTGACTTTTCTACCGATGGACGAGATTTCCTCGATCGAGAAACAAATGCACGAGGCGGGCTACGTGCCCAACACTGCCCAGCGTAGGCTTGCTGAGGAGGTGACTCTTTTTGTCCATGGGGAGGAAGGGCTGAGTGAGGCGCTCAAGGCTACGCAGGCTCTGAGGCCCGGTGGGGCCGATTCCAAATTGGATTGGAGGAGTATAGAGGCTATTGCTGATGATGTTCCCTCTTTTACTTTGGGGCGAGATGAGGTTTTAAGCCTCTCGCTTTTGGAGCTTTCGGTATCGACTGGTTTGATTGAGAGTAAGTCGGCCGCTAGGCGTCTGCTCAAGCAGGGAGGTCTGTATTTGAATAATCTCAGGATTGATAGTGAGGCCAAAAGGATTGAACCGAATGATATTGTGGATGGAAGGGTGATGCTTTTGTCTGCCGGGAAGAAGAATAAGATGATTGTGCGGATATCGTCATCTTGATTTTTTTGTTTTGTAGCTTCTTATGATTCTTTTTTACTCTGGACTGAAACTGCTTCTGAGTAATATGTGGTAGAGAGAGATGAGAATTGTGTCGTGAGCGTGACATAAGAGTGGAAGATAGCTATATCATTCAAAATGTGAGTAGTGTTTTCTTATACTTCTCAAATGTCTTCAATCTTTGCCGCCCTTCATCATTTGCAGTATGAACGATTTGCTTGCAATTGTATGATGTTGACATGCGGATATTATCATGAAATTTCTATTATATGCCTCTTGTTTATGTGGTATTATCACGATTTGCTTGCTGTGTATTCATATCAAGTTTTACCGTGTCAGACATGTGGTATCTATGAAATGAAATATGATTGCTAGTTAGTATTGGTCGCCTTTTAATTCTCATTAGTAACTCCCCTTTTGGATACATGTTTAGATCTTCAATAGTGAACAATGGCAGGGAGAAAATGCTTCTTTTTATGTGCAGTTGGTGATGCTACAGTAATGATCAACATTTCTTTTATGTGCATGAAAACACTTTGATCTTTCGTATTTCCTTTCTCATGAATACATCGGTGCTTATGCTACTGAGAACTTGCACCTGTTTGAATTATATCTGGTCTTTCTCGAGTCCTGTAGGACATACGAGCCTATCCAAAGTACTTTTCGACAAGTTTGTCAGTCATTTTTTATTCCATCATCTAATATTGGCCCCTACTCCCCGTTCTTGGAGGCAATGCTTACTACATTTCGAAATGTTTCAGTCCCTGCATGATTTGTATAATTCGACTATCTGCGACATTGGCTGTATGTTTATTTTTGGGTTTTCTTAGCTGGTGACTATCGGTGACGAATATTCATGTATTCGTGTTTCTCAATTTCCAGAATCTATCGACTGGTTCATATATTTGTGGCCCATACATTCAGCAATTGAAGTATGAATGTATGCTGCTCCTTGCATGTGAAGTACAGAATCCTTAACAAAACAGAGTTCCTATTGTGACAAGTATGGGGTGAGACAATGTCCTTGTCCTAAATAGGGAAACTAACTTTTCTTACAATAGTTAACAAGAATTACATGACTGGCCTGGAGTGTCTCCAGCACATACAAAATCTCCACAAAAGTCTCTCCAACCTTACTCCTCACCACCCCCTCACTCTCAATCTCATTGCCACCAATTTACGCCGGCCTCTCTCTCTCTCTCTCTCTCTCTCTCTCTCCCTCCCTCTCTCTCTCTCTCTCTCTCCAACCAAAAATCAAGGAAAACACAAGTCAAGAAAACAGAAAGAAAAAAAATTGTGAGAGAAAATAGAGGAAAAGTATTACCAAAAATAATCAATCACAAAGCATTGGTTTCTCTCTCTTTTTCCCATCCCCATGAATCATGAGCTTTGAATTCAAATCCATCACATTCCTTTAGCCTGAGAGAGCCTATATCATTCATGAACAAGGAAAAGCAGCAGCATTGGGCAAAGCTAATCAGCCAATACTAACGATGCCTACGGGCGCGCATGTTGCTCCCTACCCTGTGCGCCCACGCAGGCAGCAGATTTCGTTCTCCCCATATACGCTCATTATTATCCCGCTTCTCGTGTTATTTTCGTCCAATTCGGCGTTAGTGGTGGCACAGGAGAACGCACCTCAGGCCCTCCTCAAATTCAAAAGTTCCCTAGTCAACGAAGACCCTGCCCTCGCCAACTGGGGCTCGTCCGCAGCCCCATGCTCTGGGGACCGTCCCAACTGGACCGGAATCCTCTGCTTCAATGGCTACGTTTGGGGGTTGCAGCTCGAGAACATGAACCTAAAGGGCCAAATAGATGTCGATTCCCTCACCCCATTGCGTTTTCTGAGGACCCTGAGCTTCATGAACAATAGCTTCGAGGGCGTGATGCCCGACTGGAGAAAGCTCGGGGCTCTCAAGTCCTTGTATCTGTCGAATAACCAGTTCTCTGGACGGGTCCCGGACGATGCCTTCAAGGGCATGACCTCCTTGAAAAAGATTTACATGGCTAACAACAGGTTCACAGGCCCCATCCCTACGTCCCTTGAATCCCCCAAGCTGATCGAGTTGAGGCTCGAGAACAACCAGTTCACGGGTACAATACCTTCCATCAGCTCGGACAACCTCAAAACCCTCAACGTCTCGAACAACGAGCTGGAGGGCCCCATCCCCAGGCCTCTGCTCAACATGGACCCAAGCTCTTTCTCAGGTAATTGACTAGCTTTTTGGTTTTCTTTTCCCTTTATCTTTATGGTCATCCTTTTTTTTTTTAATTCTTTTAATGTGAAACAGGCAACAAAGGGTTGTGCGGGGCAAAACCACCTCTGCAGCCATGCGAACCCCCGATCCCGCCACCAGACATGGAGCCTCCCCTCGTATCTCCACCAGAAGCCGGTGGGGCCAACCTCAACGGCGGCAATTCACCTGCATCTTCACCATCACCTGTAAGGATCGCGATAATCGTGTTATCAGCCCTGCTCGGGCTTTTCTTGGTTGTGCTGCTTTTCCTCGTGTACAGAAGGAGCCGCAAGAGCAGCCAGACACCCCGGCTCGGGAGGGAACTTACACCACCGGCACTCACACACTCGGCCTCTAAAAAAATTAGCGTCTCGAATGAAGTTGCTGCCGCCCAAATGGGTGGGGTCAGTGAAATGAAAGGCGGCGCGGAACAACAGCAGCAGCAGCAGCAAGGAGGAGGAGGAGCGGCGGGTAAACTGTCGTTCGTGAGGGATGATCGACAAAAGTTTGATTTGCAGGATTTGATGAGGGCTTCGGCTGAGGTGTTGGGAAGTGGAAATTTTGGGGCTTCTTACAAGGCAGTGCTGGTGGATGGGGAGGCACTTGTCGTCAAGAGGTTCAAGCAGATGAATAATGTGGCCAAGGAAGACTTTCATGAGCACATGAGGAGGCTCGGCAGGCTCAAGCACCCAAATCTGCTGCCTCTGGTTGCCTACTTATACCGAAAAGAAGAGAAGCTCCTGGTCTTTGAATACGTCGATAACGGCAGCCTGTTCGCACATCTTCATGGTTGGCATAAAAAACGGAATTCTAAAACTATAGATATATGGTTCCTGAAAGTAATTATTTAATCAAAACTAAGTTTTATTTAATGAGTATTGTTGTGGTTGCAGGAAAACATTCGGCAGGGCTTACTTGGGCGAGCAGGTTAAAGATCATAAAAGGAGTGGCAAAGGGGTTGAATTATCTACATACCGAGCTTCCAGCCCTGAACATACCTCATGGACACCTAAAATCGTCGAACGTGCTAATAGACGATGACTTCAACCCCAAGCTGATGGACTACACTCTGGCGCCAGTGGTGAACCCCAGCCAGGTGCATGAAATCCTGGTGGCTTACAAATCGCCGGAGTATGCCAAAACTGCTCGTGCTTGCAAGAAAACAGATGTCTGGTGCTTGGGGATTCTGATACTAGAGACCCTCACGGGGAAGCTCCTGGCCAAGTACCTTTCACAGGGTAGCGGGCAGTACAGTGCCGAGTTAGCTGGATGGGTGAATGCGATTGCTGGGGAACCGAGTGCACTAGTTTTCGACAAGGAAATGGAGATTAGTGACGAAGGCTGCAGGGTTCAAATGGAGAAGCTTTTACAGATTGGAATAGCTTGCTGCCAGGAGGACCTGGACAAGAGGTTGGATTTGGAGGAGGCACTCAAACAGATCGAACAAGTACACGAGTCATGAACTTGATTGATTTAATGAAAACAGAAATGGGAAAAAAATAGTTCAATACATAATAATTTTATATTTATGTCCTTTATAACTTGTTTACATCAATTTCTTTTTCTTTTCTTTTTACTTCTTTTCTTCTGGAGACCGTCAGTATTTCTGTACAAACCGAGCTCCAATATTTTCCGCCATTTTACTGTAAAGTGGAATCATAGAACGAAATGTACCCTTTTCGTTCTAGCTATGGACTATTTAGGAGAGAATTTGAGGGTCGGAGATCATACTTGGCCTTTCGTAGGGGAAATTAAGATAAAACTATATTTTTTTTTCCTGTCGAAAGATGGATTTTATATGCATTTAGTTGACATTTTCATGATTGGATTTAAGTCCATGTGTATATATAATTTGCATCAGACTTAAGTCTAGTGTTAAAGGAATCGCGTTTTCTTCGGAAATGCAGATTTAACGACATCAGGAAAACCTGTTAAGCTAGCAGCCTAGAGTGTATTCCAAATGATATCACCACTTCATGTACGAAAGTGTCTTAATGATAACCTCACTAGAGTCGCACTAATATATACACATTTAACATATCTGGATTGGAGTACCCGAAGAAACACATAACTTGTATAGAGGATCAGCAGAACTCGATTTATTTTCCATTAATAAAAGGTGGAAGACGATACAAAGGTATTAAAGCAACAACCCGTCTCATGACTATCCTTTCTTCTTAGAGTGAAATCTTTTCAACAACAGGGATGGCTTTATTTAGTCAACAAGCCCCATAAAAAGTACAAACTTGGACACTTTGCGGCATCTCGCCTCCCAGAAATCCTTGCCAGGCACGTGCCATTGGTGTTCGAATTCGCAAACACGATGTAGAGACACAATAAACACAATCCTTCAATTATTCCCAAACAGATATCACTGTATGTAATATTGATGAAGACTTGCACAGATTCAAGAACATCAACAGGAGAAGAAAGAAATCGTAAACATCACTTGGAATAATTACTCACGGACGTAAGCAACAGTGGCGCCAGAGACTGCTCTCCCTAAGACAGAGAGCACGTAAAGAGAAGAAACTCGGAGTTATACTTGGAACAACTGAAGTTCCAGATGTTATTTCAAAGGAGTATGAACAATATCAGAGAGTCGATTTCATGGTAATCACTTGGATTTTAAACACGATTTCGAAGGAGATTGTAGAAGCGTTTATATACGTTAATATCTCCAAACATCTTTGGGATGAGTTAGCTGAACGATGTGGTGAAAGCAATGGACCATTGAGGTACCAACTGCAGAAAGAGATTTCTAATTTTTCTCAAGAACATAAAATCCAAGGTTGCTTCAAACTTAATGGTTATCCACAATGGTACAAGGATCTAAAGGGACAGAAATCCAATCAATTGGTCAATTTAGCTGAGAGTGATGATCAAACCGAGAAGAGAAGAAATGGAGGAAACAGGAAAACAACAGAAGATCATTGAGGGAATGCCTGATATTAGCCTATTGATTCAGAGAAAAACTGCAAAGTATTTGTCATGGCAACAAGTTGAGGAGTCTTCATGTTATTCACATTTTGCAGATATCTCATGTAACATAAATCACATTTTGCGACGCGGAGGATGGACTCGGCGGCAAGAAATGAATACACTCATGGTCTTTCCTATATCTGCACTTGTTTAAGAAGTGAATACACTCGTGGACTACAGTCACATCGTCAAGAATTTGTCTCCCCGGGATGAAGACAGCCTGCTCACTTATACAACAATGCAAGACATCTCGAATTCTGTTTGCCAAAATTATTTATATAACCTAGTAAACATTATTGTCCAAACTAAAAGCCACAAAACTTCCAGCTTGTCTTGTCTGTTTAAACCCCTTTGTTTTTATCATTGCAAGTAATATCATTAAAATCACTACAAGCTCACCACAAATCTCCTCAATCATCTTTATACCCTGATATATTCCTCCCTTTGTAGCTTCCTGAGTCATTCATCAACACTTGCATAAACAAATATAAGCCAAAGTTTTTCTACAACACCCTCATAGTTGCAATTGATTTGAACTGTAAAGTCTCTTTTGATTATTTTTGCCTTGAGAATTCCCCACATCCCATCTGTCTTTAGCCCTAAGGATTTTGCAAACTGTATGTACAATTTTTTGTTTGTTTGTTTGTTTGTTTTTTTGGTTTGTTTCACACAAAAAGACCACATCTCCTAAATACTAAAAAGGAATTGCTAAACACAACCTCTTTTTTACTATCTACCGCCCCTCTTGGATCGTTTTGCCCCTGACACTCTTTTGTTTAAAAAAAAATAAATAAAACAACGGCCGCTCGGCAATGCCGGCTGCCCCACGGTAAGCCGTCAGGCAATTGCTGCCGTGTTTTTTTTTTATCAATTTTTTTTTTAAATTATGTTAGAACTTAGAAATTGTTATGTTATAAATTATAATTGATTATCCTATAGAATTTATTATTATTATTATTATGTTATAAATTAGAATTGATTATCTTGTAACACTTATTATTATTATATTAGAACTTAGAAATTGTTATGTTATAAATTAGAATTGATTATCTTGTAGAACTTATTATTATTATGTTACAAAAAAAAAAAAAAACTTATAACATAATAATAATAATAATAATAATAATAATAATAATAATAATAATAATAATAATAATAATAACAATAATAATAATATTAATATTAAATTCGATAAGATAATCAATTCTAATTTATAACATAATAAATTCTAAGTTCTAACAATAAGATAATCAGTTATAATTTATAACATAATAAATTCTAAGTTCTAACTATAAGATAATCAGTTATAATTTATAACATAATAATTTCTAAATTCTAACCATAAGATAATAAATTCTAATTTATAACATAATAATATCTAAATTCTAACATAGTTTATATAACAAATTGATTAGTGAAAAAAATTGCTTTTTTTACTTTTTGAAAACCAGGGACAAAATTGCCCAAAAGGGGGCGATATGTAGTAATAACTAATAAGAGGGCGGTGAATAGTATGGTTGAGCATGAGTCTCAGAAAATTTTCAACCGTTCCAAAAATCGAACTGAATCCACTTCGAACCGAAAATTAATCGTTGACCGTTTGCCTTTCTCCGAACTGAAAAAAATTGGTACGGTTCTGGAGATTTCACAAATATCTGTACCGAGAATTGGACTGAACCATCCCATACCTTACCGAACCCAAAAACCGAATCATAACATTAGATGTATGTTATTATATATTTTATTTCAATTTTAATCCTATATAGGCCTTGTTTGGCGATCAGCGGATAGCGGATAGTGGGTAACGGATGAAGAAGTTATGAATTTTATATTTTTCTAGATAAATTAATCATATAGATGACATATTATTATTTATTAGCACCATAAACCAATGTAGATTGTAACATAAATAATACAAATTAATAAGTTCTAAATAAATGATTTTTTGTGAATCATCTATTCCCAAAACGCTGCTCTAATGAGATTTTTTTAAATTAGAGTTTTGGGCCCAAAAAAACTTATCAAATAAGCTATTTACCAAACATGCTCAATAGCGGATTTGACGGGTCAAACCTCTCAATTAAGTCCAATCCGCTATTTTTATCTTCAATCTGCTATCTACCAAACGGGGCCATAATTGAAAATTATTAAAATGCAAATAAAATATATTAACAATAATTAAGCTTCACAGCTAGGGGTGTGCATAATTCGACTAAAACCGAAAAAACCGACCGAACCGAAAAATTCGGTTCGATTTTTATTCGACTCGGTCGGTTTTCGGTTTCAGTCAAATAATTTTCGGTTATTTCGGTCGGTTTCGGATTTGGACATCAAAATATCCGAATTAACCGAACCGACCGAAATAATATATAACATATATATATATATATATAATATATATACTGTACTTGTTGAGTCAAAAGTTGGGTGGTGTGCCCATTTTCTTTGAAAACAACAGAAAGAAAAAAAAAAAAAAAAGGCAGCAGCCTTATGTTGAAAAAGATTAGTACACTTTTGTGGAAGAAATTGTGCAATTGGTTGTTGCACGTGTGAAGGCTAAAAGTGGTTGCTGAACATGATGCATTTCTCTTCTATAAATAGAGGAGCAATCTGATGAGCAAAGACACACAACAAAATACAGAGAAAGAGAGAAAAAAGGAGTGAACTAGAAAAGAAAATTTTATTAGCTTCTGTGTGTATTTGTGTTGTGAGTTGTGAGTGATTTTGAGAGTGTTTTGTAAACACGAGTGTAATTTTTTTTCCAATAAAATATCTGCAGTAGTCCGGAGACGTAGTGTCCAATTTTTTTTATTTCACTTTTATTGATCCGACTTCATGGAAATTTCAGCGTATTTTTTCCCAACAACTGGTATCAGAGCCAGATTGTTAATTCTGTAATTTTTTTTTGTGTGTGTTACTATTCCGTAAATAGTGAAAACGGGAATAGTGCCAAATTTGTCGGCGCTACAAATTTATCTACCGACGTGTTCTGAAACACGGTAGTTCACAAAATTACAGAAACGATCCGGCAGAGAAGTCAGATCAGAGTTGAAGTGATGGTTGCAGACGAAGGAAAAATGAAAATCGAAAAGTTCGATAGTGCGGACTTTGGCTTTTGGAAGATGCAGATCGAGGATTATCTGTACCAGAAGAATATGTATCAACCATTCACGGGAAAGAATCCAGAGGACATGAAGGAGGAAGAATGGAGTCTCCTTGACAGACAAGCCCTTGGAGCCATTCGGCTGACGTTATCCCGTAATGTTGCTTTTAACATTGCAAAAGAAAAGACGACAGCAGGCCTCATGAAGGCTCTTTCCAACATGTATGAGAAACCATCAGCCCCAAACAAAGTTCATTTGATGAGGCGATTGTTCAACTTGCGTATGACCGAAGGTGCTTCGGTGGCACATCATCTCAATGAGCTCAACACAGTTGAGTTCAGTTGAGATCGAGTTCGATGATGAAGTACAGGCTTTAATACTTTTGTCTTCCCTACCAGAAAGTTGGAACGCTACGGTCACGGCTGTGAGTAGCTCATCGGGAAGCAATAAGTTGAGATTTGATGATGTCCAAAATTTAGTTCTCAGTGAAGAGATCCGGCGGAGGGAGTCGGGTGAACCATCAACCTCTTCTGTATTGCATACAGAGACGAGAGGAAGAAGTTCAACCAAAGAAAGCAGACATATCAAACCAAAGGGAAGAAGATCCAGGTCTAGAAATCATCGTAATTCCCAAAACTCGAAGTCGATCGAGTGCTGGAATTGTGGGAAGACCGGGCACTACAGAAATCAGTGCAAGAGTGCACCGAAGGGTCAGAAGGCAAAAGAAGAGGCAAATATTACTTCAACCTCTGGAGGAGATACACTGATATGTTCTTTGGAGAACAGAGAAGAGTCTTGGGTGTTAGACTCTGGAGCATCCTTTCATGCTACCTCACAAAAGGAACTATTCGAGAATTATGTTCCTGGAAATCTTGGTAAAGTTTACCTTGGTAATGAGCAATCATGTGAGGTTGTTGGCAAAGGTGCAGTAAAAATTAAGTTGAACGGGTCTGTTTGGGAATTGAAAAATGTCAGACATATTCCTGACTTGACGAAGAATTTAATCTCCATAGGCCAGCTAGCCAGTGAAGGCTACACGACAATCTTCCATGGTGATGATTGGAAGATTTCAAAGGGCGCGATGACAATTGCTCGAGGCAAAAAGTGTGGTACTCTTTACAAGACCACAAGAGCATGTCATCTGATTGTAGTTGCAACAAATGAAAGTCCCAATTTATGGCACCAAAGACTTGGGCATATGAGTGAAAAAGGGATGAAGATCATTCACTCAAAAGAAAAATTACCAGGCCTCTAGTCAATAGAAATTGACATGTGTGAAGGCTGTATACTTGGAAAGCAGAAGAGAGTCAGCTTTCAGACAAGTAGAAGAACCCCAAAGAAGAAGAAGCTTAAGCTCGTCCACTCCGATGTTTGGGGTCCAACGACAGTCCCATCCGTTGGTGGGAAGCAATACTTCGTGACTTTTATCGATGATCACTCCAGAAAGGTATGGGTTTACTTTCTGAAACACAAGTCAGAAGTATTTGAAGCTTTCAAGATTTGGAAAGCTATGGTGGAGAATGAGACAGGCTTGAAGATCAAGAAGCTCAGATCAGATAATGGTGGTGAATAAGTAACCACCAGATTCAAGAAGTTTTGCTATGAGCACGGGATCAGAATAGAGAGAACCATCACTACAAGAAATTTCGGAAAACATGACCATAAAATTCGTCATGTAAACCTTGTTTTTCGTCACAATAGTACATTGATGACGAATTTTTATCGTCACAGAGATCGTCACCGTAGCCGCGTCATATTAGGTGTAAGTGACAAATTTTGAATTTGTCACCAAAAGTTTCACTTTTAATGACGTTTATAAGTTTTGTCATGTTATTCTATCATTTTTCGTGACAATAATTTCGTCACGTTTATTATATAAATTTTGTCATGTAAACAATTATTTTGTCATAAAAAAGACAAGTTTTAGATGACGAAAAATTAACTTTGTCATCTAAATTATTGTTTAGTGACGAAATTTATTTTTTTTATCGAATTTATAAAATTTCAATGACGAATATCTTTGTGATGTTTTTGTTATAATTATCGTCATATTTCATAGAATTTGTCAAGAAAGAGTTGTTTTATAATTATAAAATATTGGTCGTCACATAAAGAAATTT
>CACSLK010003174.1:4669999-4684289 GCA_902706635.1 Striga hermonthica
TTTTTGGTTTCGTTGCAGCAAACAGAAGGAAGGTTTATCAAGAAGTCAAAAAGGCCGTCAAGAGGGACCGGTCGAAAGTTGATGTTTGTGAACTATCCAGGAACGGGATTATGGAAATAACTCGGAAGCGGGTATGTTAAGATAGTTTATGAGTAAATTTTTTATACTAGTAAGGTGCAAGTGTGATGGACAATATGATTTCTTTAATGTGATCAAAGATATTCTGCATACATTCATTAAGAATACTTTTAAATGTGACATGCTAAGGATGCAATATACACAAATATGCTTAGGGAAAAAGACTTTATAGAGGAAAAATGCTTTTTATAAGCATGAAAATGTCCCTTTTAAAAATTACCTGGCAATCAATAAATCCAATCCAAACTCAAAAGATATTTAAAGCAAAGCATAGTGAAGATAATATTTACACAAAAACTAGTGTCTATCAAAAATATTTTGTCAAACAATCATCAAGTTTCAAATTTTCATTTGGAACTTAATCGTCCATAAACTTATGCATTCAACCTCAAAGTCCTCATCCCATGTTACGTCTTTCTCCAGTTTAACATTCAAACTCAAGTTTCAAACATGAATAGAGGTTTATAACAAATGTTCTTACCTTAAACACTTCCATCATATGTACTTCTTTTATTTCCGAATCCCACATTCTCATAAAGTGACTAAATAAACCTATGTTGGTCGTTGCATACATTTTGAAGATGCATGCCCAATAAATATTTTAATTTCTTTATTTATCTGTAATGAAACTATTAAGAAGAGAATGGAAAAGAGTAAATAGTTATGAAATTAACACAACTATTTAATCCAAGAATTTCACCATTAAATCTTCGTATAACTACTCATATTAATGTTTGAAAGAGAGGGTATTTTATTCTACACATAGTTTTACAGAAATATTCACCCTTTTAAGATAGTTGTATGTATTGTATGGTGGATAGCTAGATTAGGTTTCTTGTTGTTTTATGAACATGTTCGTAGATGAACTTCCACTCTTTGTCATATGCATTATCACACTTTTAGGGGGCGATTGGATATGAGTAAAATCTGGTCTTGACTGGCTGAATAATTTTTGTACACCTTTTTAATTCAAAATCCAACTCAACTTTAATCCAACTTAACTCTCCTATTTTTTTATCAGTAGAGTTAAATTATATCAATCAATCAGCATCACACATCACATCAACAAAATTTTCATTCATATGCTCACATATTTTTAACTACACATCATTTCAAATCACCTAAAACTTTAATTAGTGTATTTATATTATTTATATACAAACCCAAAATTCGACTCAGTCATCAACTCAATCAACTTTATTCAAAATTAACTAACTTTATCCAATTATTCAAATCAAAACCAAAACAATTCACTTCTAATCACCCCTTAACATTTCTTAATTTTTAAAATAACAAGCTGCTTTCCTCTTTTTAGAATGTTCTTGTTGGCATTTGAACCAAGCAAGGTAGTTTAACAATCCCATTTTCAACTTCACTCTTCATATTAGGTTCTAAGGTGGTAGAGAACAACTGTCCTTGCATGGCGTGCAACAGCTTTTTACAATTATAAAAGTCAGATGTGGCTCACCTCATAGAGAACTGAAGCTTCATATGGGATCTTAACATGCTTGCACTTGGTTAATTGCTAATAAATTTCTCGTGATTGCACTCAACAGGTTCGCCCTAGTGTTTCATTTATGATTAGTGAACCATGCACCTACTGCCATGCAACTGGAAGAGTGGAAGCATTGGATACTTCATTTTCAAAAATTGAACATGAAATCTGTCGACTTTTGGTGAGTGTTTTTTTATCAAAGAGTGCATACTCACACACACTCATGCGAGTCATGCCATAACCATATGACCTCATAAAGTCGCTAATCTTTTATATTTTAGGATTTATCTTTTCCCTCTCCCATCAGTTCTGTCTGAAATTTCATACACGATGCTGTATGTTAATCATAAACTGTATTTTTTTTAACTATTTTCCGGTCTTCCAATTTTGTTCAGGCAACCACAGAGCAGAAATCGGAGCCAGAGAACCCCAAAACTTGGCCACGATTTGTCCTTAGGGTTAATGGAGACATGTGCAAGTATATGACCACAGGAAGGAGGACCAGGCTAGCAGTTTTAAGCAGTTCCCTTAAAGTTTGGATCCTCCTAAAGGTATGCATTTTAGTAGTAAATTTTGTGAGTTTTGTGCAACTCAGTCTCTAGACAGAGTGTTTTCGTTACTAGTGTTCATTTTGGTGTTTTGGCCCGTCTTATAATTTATATGAAGAATGAAATGCTATGGATATGACAGGTAGCTAGAGGGTTCAGCAGAGGGGTATTTGAGCTGAAACTACTTTTGCCAGGTGAAGATACAGGCGAAATGCATGAGAATCAGGGCATACCAAGCCCAATAGTGAGGTTTAAGGATGTAATAACTCACTCCTTCACCACCCCCCCTCAAATCACCATCTCTCCTACGAAAATTCGGAAACCCGGTCCCGAGTCATAGATTAGCTTTTGCACTCAATTCTAGTTTCCTATGGTTTTGTATCTGTAGTAATTTTGGAAGTTTTGTAGTAGAGAAACAATTATTGGGCATGTGAAAATTCTAATTTCGGGACAAAAAAAAGCCTCTCTCCCTGCATAAGCATGTCTGTCGATAGGTTTTGTGGGCTGTTAGTTGTATTCAGCAAAGTTTGAGAAGTGCATTGGGTCTGTTTCTTTCAATGAAATCTTCATAAAATGGCCATTAGTCATTTCATTTGCACCATTCCATACCTTTTTGAACTTGAGTTAAGCCTGTTGCTTGTAAAATTCAGAGGCTGAAATGGCGACAAGAGATCCAAACCTACTGAAAATCACACCTAATTATGTATGCTATCTCTTTCTCCTAAATTTCTCTCGATTTTGTGAGTCTTGGTCTGCGACAAAATATTTATGTTCCCCTAAAATTAATGTGCAAATGAGCCAAACATAGGTGTACTTAGAACAACTCCTATAAGGTCCTAGAGGGGATAAGTTGACACTTTTTTTTTTCTTTGACAGTGGAGAAAAAGGTGTTCAACATCTTCATTGTCCTCTCCACATTTTTTTTTCTTTGACAGTGGAGAAAAAGGTGTTCCACAGTTCCACCTCTTCATTGTCCTCTCCACAAGTCTCACATCTTACAACCTCTTTCAGACCTTTTATTGCAAGCTGACTCCTTGCACTCTTTGTTTTTCACTTTCAAGTTCCAAGTTTCTTTTTAACATTTTATTTTTTACTTTGCACTCATAACTTAGTTTCCTTCCCCTTGAAACTTTTTTTATATGGGCCATCAGAAATTCATACACAACTTTGACAGAGAATTGTCCTTGCATGCTCCAGTGCCATATCAGTTTGTCCCTTATTCCACATTGGCTGATAGTGCTTTTCAGAATTGCCTCTACAACAAAAGGATCAAAAGTTTGTAAAACTGTAAATCTCTACCCCTAGCTATTCTCTCCTTTCCTGATAAACTCTCCCACCTTCGAGTATCTCTCTCTATCTCCCAAAAACTGAGTTGAGGGGATAAAAGAATGGATTGAAGGTACCCAAGGTGAATCCCAAACATGGATAGAATTTTCATCGCCCACCTGAAATCTAGCACCTAGCCTAAGGGATTTTCTGGCTTCCAACCATCTTTTCTAGAGCCAAGAATCAAAGCTCTTTGGTTTCACATGTAGCAGATTTTCATTCCAAAAATATTTACCTCTCAAAACTTAAGACACTAACAAATTAGAATGAGTTAGAACCCTCCACAACTTTTCAGCTAGAAGATCTTCATTGAAGTTCATGAGGTTTTTAAAGCCAAGACCTCCAATATTTTTAGGTTTTCCAAATTTTTTCCACTCAGCCCAATGCAATCTATCCCCTCCATTCTCCTTTTTTTTTTTTTTTAGCAACATTCCTACAAATACTTTTACACACAACTATAGGGAGCCTAAAACAAAACATGCCATAGTTTGGAAGAGCATCTAACACTGTTTTGATCAAAACTTCTTTACCGGCTTCACTAAAAAAATTATTTTTCCCGCTCTGTAGTCTCTAAATCACTATCTCACTCACAAAGGTAAAAACTTTTTTTTTGATCTCTCTATGCCAAAAGGAAGCCCCAAATACTTGGAAGAATCTACTCTTGTGATCCAACTCAAGACATCACAAATGTCGGTGATAGTAGAAGACAACGTGTTTTTAGAGAAAAGGATTGAGGATTTGTCAATATTCACCATCGACCAAAAGCAGAACCATAATCAGACAACTTTATAATCATAAAAACATGCTGCACATTGGCTTTATGGAAAAGAATTGAATCATCAGCAAAAAAGAGATGAGATATCATAGGGGCTTACCAATTTTTATTCCTTGAAGAGAAGAATGCACACAAGCTTGTTTGATCAGGTTGGAAAGTGCTTCAGAAATAAGTAGAAATAAGTAAGGAGACAATGGATCTCCTTGTATTAACCCTCTAGTAGGCTGAACATAGCGATCCATTCACATTGAACGAAAATGATGAAATACAAACATAAGCTAAGATCCACGGTATAAATTGGTCACATAATCCCATTTTTTACAAATCTGAGCAATGAAATCTCATTCTACCCTGGTTATGTCCAATTTTATAGCCATATAGCTCTCATTGCCTCTTCTTTTGAGATTTAAGAAATGAATGAATTCATTAGAAATAACCACATTTTTAATGATTTGTCTACCAGACACAAATGCAGATTGGGCAGGAGAAATGCTAACTTTCAGAACAGATTGAAGTCCATCG
Source organism: Striga hermonthica (assembly GCA_902706635.1). Taxonomy (NCBI): domain Eukaryota; kingdom Viridiplantae; phylum Streptophyta; class Magnoliopsida; order Lamiales; family Orobanchaceae; genus Striga; species Striga hermonthica. The sequence goes on from CACSLK010003174.1 coordinate 4,674,804, forward strand.
GCAATGATTTTGATGATGAGTTTATAAATCTCATTGCAAAGACTGATTGGACTATAATCAGTAACTTTTCTTTTTGTTATTTGAATAAGAGAGAAGACAGTATGATTCAAATTTTTAGGCATCTTCTCGTTCATAAAAAGTTCGTAACAACTAAGTATGGATTGTTTTTTACGATAGGCCAAGAGGACTAAAAAAAAGAGGTTGTCATCGCCTCTTGTCCTGGTGCTTTAATGGAGTCCATGGACATTAAGGCCTTTTCAATTTGAGCATCATTTACTTTTATAGTCAACATCCTTTTTTTTTTTTATTTTTTTCTCATTGATTGACTTAGGAATTCCATTAAGGTTACAATAATCCACTAAGGGGTTAAAAGGTTTGAATAGATCTTCAAAGTACCTAGTCAATTCAATCAGGGTGTTGTCAAACGGGAATTAACAACTATATAATCGACAGGGATTTATTGTAACTTCAAAATAAAACAACAAAGAGTATATGAACCATGAAAGAAGGTAGAATTTTTTGGAGATTATTGTATATGTCTGTCTCTCCCCTTGTTGGAGAACTTTTTTTCTCCTTTTATATTTATTTACAATATTTATCTAATATGTAATCATTACACGAGAATAGTCAACGGCGGCTAATTGCCATTCATGCTAGTAACATGCCACTTGGCCAGGTGTAATGATGAGTTGTGCTGAGTTGGCACCGCCTCGTGGTGTCGGTTTAGCAAGTCATAGATATCGGCTCGTGTAGTTATAACCGATATGTCATATCCGACATGTAGTAACCGACATGTCATAACCGACATGAGATGTCGGTCAGTCGACGACGATGTCGGTTCTTGATGAATTTTTACTCGATAAGTGATTGTCTTGAGATTGGTGTCAGAACCTTGAGATCCATAAAGACATTATCTACTTGTACGACTTCAACCATCCTTCTGTTGAACATAACTATTTGATCGTCACTTAATTCGGTTTACTGAAAATGATGTCAACAAGGTGGCCCCCAGCATTAATGGTTGTCTTGAAAGAGACGAGCAGTGATGCTGAAAATTCTCTGATAACCACTCAATCTTGAGCAAGGGAAACATGTCGGTTTTGCAACTGTTCTTCCGATATCCTTACACTTGGTAGAAATAATACTGAGAGTTGAAACGACGCAATTTATTAAAATTAATTGCAACATTTACTGATAGGGGTAACGGTCTTTTTTATTAGGCCACGTAACCGTTGATGATAGGTGCAATTCTCAAGAGTTGTGTCGACTCGCGAATTAAGAACGTTCGGCCCACGCGCCCCTATTTCTTTTGGTTTCCAACGGTCGCTACTAAATTTAGGGTTTAGTATAAATAGGAAATCTTCTCTTGAGATTCACTTTACTTTCATCTTCTTCTTGCAATTGTCTTCTTTGTTTTCCTTGCGAATTAATCGTCTTTCAACTGTACTCAAAGCATCCCAGATCTGCGAACTACTTTCTGTGGTAAGAATTCCTTTTTTCTTTATTTTGTTTATTTACTCCGACCCCTTTCTTTTTTTCTCGACATCATGAGTGTATCGTGGGCGTCTTCTGGTGACGATGAACTGGATGTTATGATGATCAACATGGTCCACTCCGGGGAGATGGAATTGTTGTCCGAATATAATCGGTGGGACCCGGTATTTGTCGAACGGTTGAATATTCGGCTAAACGACAGCGAGGGGGACAAAATCGTAGAGAAAAATGCCATTGATGACTCAAGATTCTGGAGGCGACCCATTAGAAGATGGCCGGACCCCGAACTTACATCCCATGGCGAACCGAGTATACTTATAGATGCCGATGTTTTCATGCTGCGGAGTGAAATCCGAGTCCCTACGTCGGTACACTTGTTTGCTCCATACCCAGGTGAGAGGATTACATGTCCTCCACCCAACTGCGTCGGTGTGTTCGCCGAGAGTCTAAGATCAGGATTGCGATTCCCTTTGCCGCGCATAATTACTGAATACTTGCGGGACTGGGAGTTTCCGATATGCCAGATCGCTCCAAATTCATAGAAGCGAATCATCAGATTGCTAGTACTCTTTGCCGAAAAGAAGTGGGACCTACCATCGGCAAAGGATATGAGGAGTATGTTTACATTTCGGAAGAGTCCGGATAGACAAGTATCAGATCCGCTTCTCACTTTCTCCATTGTCGGTAAACCCCAGCCAAGAGTTAAAGTTGGCGAATTAATAATGGAGGTCCCCGACACATTACACGACTTTCAAGAGGAATGGTTGTGGGTCGGCGGAGACTGGCAGTGCCCCGACTTCGCTAATGATCTTCTTGCCGATGGGACAAGTATCCCAACGGCTATTAAATCTGGTTATTGTAAGTAGTTCACCATTTTCTTCACTTCGGTTATTAATATCTTGTTTTTTGTTTCCGCCAACAGGTGGACTTTTGTGACCTTGTAGCAAAACCAACGGGAAAGAGAGAACCCAAGTTCGAAGGTTTGCTGCACGATCGAGTGGACAAGTTATTCGAAATCTCTCACAATAAGCGATGATACCAACGACTCGTGAAAGATTCTCGATTAGAGCTAGCTGGTTTATATCCCGGGATACTTGATTCTTCGTTTCAACCAGGTAATTTTTTCGCTTACTTTGTTTTATCGTTCGCATTGATGAGGTCGGACTAACTTTAAATTCTTTATAACAGTCTATTATCCATTGCTGGGATACTTTGGTTTCGGAGATCCCGTAGAGGCAGAAGAACACCAGAGACGCAATCCGAACTTCGACTTAAAGAACAAAGTCGGGAAAAACAAAAATCTCCGATCAACTGAGATGACGGGACGCATGAACCTTCTGAAAGCATGGAAGAAGAATCCCAACCGTTCTCAAAGTGCTGTTGGTGAACCATCGTCAACAAGGGTGGAACCGACACCGGCGATTGTAAGTGAGCCGTTAGTTACTGACGTCCCGCCACTTAACGTCGCCCCAATTCAACAATTGATGACACCGGTAAAGGAACCTACTGTAGTAACCGACATCTCACGGGAGGTGTCGGAAGAGCCGCTTTTGAACGTAGTTCAACGGCGCAAGAGATCCAGCGTGTCTCACGTGGCCGAGAGGATGAGGAAGAAGCCAAACATCGACGCCGGCAAAGATAAGGAGGAAGAAGAACCTGAGATCATCCTGAGGGATTCTTTCCTCAAAGTTAATGAGAAGAAAGCGGCGGAGCTGACGCTGCCGAAGGGCATGTTCGACCCTTGGTTTTCAATGTTTCAGACGGTCGTCGAGCCAAAAATTACGAACAATCAGCGGTTTCCCGATGAAGCGGTTAAGGCGGCGAAAGTCCCTTTGATGTCGTGGGACCCGAAGACTCACGCCGGAATTGCATCTCTGCCTGACGATCAAAAGTTCAGCTATGCCCGAGGTTGCTTAGGACGGGCGCTGGTTAGCTTTATTGTTGCCGAAGAAAGTTACCGGGGTAGAGTGCATGAATTAGATGAGAAGCAACACGAGCTGAGCTTGAAGGAAGGTGCAACTGCTTCTTTAGAGGATGAGAAATCTCGCTATGAAGCGTTGATGTTAGAGAAGGATACCCAGCTGAAAACATCACAAACTGAGGTAGGCGCTCTTAAGACTGAGAGAGAGAATCTATTATTGGCTCACGATCTCTTGTCGGTTCAGCTGGCTAAAATTGAAGAAACGGCCAGAGAAAAAGAGGAGCAACTCATGAGGCTAAGGGCTGAGCTCCAAGCTCGATCTGAAAAGGACGCCGAACTGATCCGATGTCGGGAGGCCCATGAGACTGCTATGAGCAAACTCCGTCAGGAGATGACAGTTGCAGCCGAACTCAAATTTCAGGAGGGTGTGGACGTCGGTAAGAAGGCTATGAAAGAATCCGACAAGGCGTCGAGTGCAGATACAGTAACCGAGTGGGATTTAGAGCTAAACGCCGCACTAACGTTGCGCTGGGTGATCGACAGGGTGGAAAGCGGCGTTTACACCATTGATGAGCTGCGTATCTTCCTCCTACATAAGATGGAGAAACATGGTCTCAATCCTGAGATGAAGAGTGCCCATATCCCAGCAGATCAAGATGAGCGGGATTTTGCCGACCGACTTTTAAAGCAGAAGGAAAGTCGGATGCTGGAGTTGGATATGGTGCCTTTGTCGGAGGAACGCAAAGCCAAAATTCGTCGGGCGTTCGTTGATATGGTCCTTGAGGTGGAAAAGGTCAAGAAACCCGAAATGGCAAATATATGTGTGGAGACAATTGCCGAGGCCTTTGTCGTCGAGACACTCGAAGGATTATCTGATGAAGAACTCCTGGGCGCAATTACCAGCTTCGCCCTACGAAAGGTGGCAGAGGACGATGCCAAGGCCAAAGGATGGATGGTTGAACCAGTCCCCTCCGACAACGATCGCGTTTTGCATGAGGATGATGATGTCGTCATCATAAAAGAGAGTGATGTCGTCCGAGCACTGGAGGAAAAGGAAGAAGAGGTGATTCAACGCTTAAGCCAGAGGTTGATAGATCATCTGGATGCTGCAGATAAAGGGAAAGCTGACGTCGAGAATCTTCAATTTTCAACAACTGGAGGGGCGTCGTCATCGGGGACGAACAATGATGAATGAAATCCCATATTAGTTGTTTGTTTTTATTTTCTTTTTCGTATTTTGAATGTAATGACGATTTCTCATTATGAATGAAATTTAATGTTTTAATTTAATTTCGTGTTTTATGAATGTACTGTTTTGACATTTATTGTACCAAGTCAAAACATGTCGGAGAAAGATAAACGAACGTTTAATGGATCATGCTCGTAATCACTCCGAAGAACCAAACCGCAACGTCGGTGCTTTTCCCACCTCGGATCCTTTGACCGAAGATCGAGGTCGCCGGCCTGGAAAGGAACCTATCCTTGAAGAAGATGAGTTAGACCCAAGAGCCCAATTTAAAGAAAAAAGCCGAAGTGATCGAGCCGAACATGGAGAAGACGTAGAATTAATATACGTCGATGAACCAATCTTCCACAAATCGTTGCGCATCAGGAGTCATCTCCAAGAGCCTCTTCGGTCAGAACTTATTTCATTCCTTAAACACAATTCTAATGTTTTTGCATGGAAACACGAAAATATGAAGGGCATCGACCCCAGTGTCGCTTGTCATAAGCTAAACCTCGATCGAACCGTCCGGCCTGTTGTCCAGAAACGAAGAAAACTGGGGCCATATCGTCAAAAAGCATTGGAAGAGGAAGTTAAGAAACTCATCGATAACAAATTCATTCAAGAGGCCAAGTATCCGACATGGGTTTCAAACCCTGTTCTTGTCAAAAAGAGCAATGGTCTGTGGAGACTGTGTATTGATTTTTCCGACTTGAACAAGGCGTGTCCCAAGGACAGTTACCCACTCCCACACATAGATTACATGGTTGACGCCACGTCGGGACACGAATTAATGAGTTTTATGGATGCTTACTCCGGTTATAATCAAATTCCTATGGATCCTGAGGACTCCAAACACACCTCGTTTTATTCAGCACGAGGCTTGTACTGCTATACCATGATGCCATTTGGGTTGAAAAACGCCGGAGCCACTTATCAACGCCTTGTCAACAAAATGTTTGCCACGATAATTGGTCATACTATGGAAGTTTACGTCGACGACATGCTCGTCAAGTCGGTGCGCGCTTCTGACCATATAACACACCTTCAAGATATGTTTGATGTTCTCCGATCGTACTCCATAGTCTTAAACCCCAAGAAATGGACCTTCGGACTTAAATCAGGAAAGTTTCTGGGCTATATGGTCAGCCAGCGCGGAATTGAAGCCAACCCGGCCAAGATAAAAGCCATTCAAGATCTAACTCCCCCGACTTCGGTTAAGGGTGTTCAGGCCCTAACTGGCCGACTTGCTGCTCTCAACCGGTTCATCTCCAAATCCACAGACCGTTGCAAACCTTTCTTCGAAGCAATCAAAAAAGGAAAGTGCTTTAAATGGACCGAAGAATGTCAAAAAGCTCTCATCAGCATCAAGGAGACACTTGCCTCTCCACCAACGTTACAAAAACCAAGACTCAAGGAAATGCTGTTTTTATACCTCGGAGTCAGTGATTCTGCGATCAGCGCTGTTTTGATACGTGAAGAAGGAATACTACAATCACCCATTTATTACATTAGCAAAGCCCTACATGACGTCGAACTGCGCTACCCTCCTATGGAAAAATTGGCGTTTGCGCTTGTCATCGCTGCTCGGAAATTACGACCTTACTTCCAAGAACATTCTGTAACTGTCCACACTTCGTATCCGTTGCGCCAAGTCCTGCACCGACCTGACACCTCGGTACGCATGATCAAATGGGCGATTGAACTTGGACAATTTGACATCCACTACCAACCGAGGACCGCGATCAAGGCACAAGCGTTATCCGACTTCATTGCCGAATTCACTCCGGCTATAACAGTTCATCACGACGATCAACCGTGGGTTCTTTATATCGACGGCTCCTCGACAGTCAACCGAGCCGGTGCAGGAATAGTCCTGGCGGACCCGGAAAACCGATTATTCTATCACTCAGTGAAATTTCTTTTTCCGGCAACAAACAATGAAGCCGAATACGAAGCCTTGTTATCCGGACTAAATTTGGCTGAATCCATGAACGTAAAGCACCTCAAAGTCTTCTCAGACTCCCAGCTCCTTGTCAACCAAATTAACGGTTCGTATGAAGTCAAAGAACCTCGGTTGACACCGTATCTCTCTTTGGCAAAGCGAAAATTATCAAAGTTCTCCGTTGACGTTGAACACATTCCCCGAACTCTTAATGTTCAAGCAGACGCTTTGTCCCGACTGGCCTCGAGTACCGGAATGGAGAACATGGAGTATGTCCAAGTCGGACAACAAGAACGACCGTCGACCGCATTTACCGAAGTCTCGGCTATCGATCCGGTAACACCGCAAAAACCGCCAACTTGGATGGATCCTATTATCCACTATTTAGAAACTGGGGCCTTGCCCCCGGATCCAAAAGAAGCCCGAACACTTCGGATTCGAGCAGCTCGGTATACATTGGACAATGGAACTTTGTTTAAGAGAGGATATTCAATCCCACTTTTAAAATGCGTGAATGAATCTGATTCACGATATATTCTTGAAGAAGTCCATGAAGGAATTTGCGGAAGTCACCCCGGTTCACATGCCTTATCATACAAAGTCTTACGACAAGGTTATTATTGGCCAACCTTAAAAACCGACGCCGTTGCATGGGTTCGCAAGTGCCCGAAATGCCAAGTGTTCGCGCCCAACATCCACCAATCGCCTGAGGAACTCAAATCAATCTACAGCCCATGGCCTTTTGCCAAGTGGAGAATCGATCTCATAGGTCCTTTGCCAACCGGGAAAGGAGGCGTCCGATTTGCCATTGTAGCCGTTGATTACTTCACTAAGTGGGCCGAAGCCGAACCGTTAGTCACGATAACCGAGCAAAAAGTCGTTGACTTCGTATGAAAAGCAATCATCTGTCGCTTCGGAATACCAAACTCCATCATTACCGATAACGGTAGACAGTTCGGAGGCAAGCGATTTGAATCCTTGTGCGAAGAATATAATATCAAGCACTTTTTCTCTTCGCCCTATCACCCGCAATCCAACGGTCAGGTCGAAGCTGTGAACAAGCTCAAAAAAAAAACGGCCTCAAAGTCCGACTTGACGCCGCCAAAGGAGCTTGGCCTGAAGAGTTGCCACACGTCCTATGGGCCTACCGGACCACTACCCGAACTCCACCGGTGAGACCCCATTTTCCCTCACTTATGGTTCGGAAGCTGTCGTCCCAGTTGAGCTCGGTGAACCCACATACCGAATTCAACATTTTACCGAAGAGTCCAACTCGGAAAACTTAAAGTCAAATCTGGACCTGCTCGAGGAACATCGCACCCGGGCCGAACTCAAGAATGCCGCTTACAAACGTAGAAGCGAGAGATATATCAATTCCAAACTTAAGCCTCGTTCGTTCCGAGTTGGAGACTTAGTCCTTAAACGCATAATTGGGCCTGATCCCGGCCCACTCAAACCGAGGTGGGAAGGACCTTTTCAAGTCATTGAAGTCCTACCTCATGGAGCCTACCGAATCGCCCACTCTGATGGAACTCCGCATCAATATCCATGGAATGCTGTTTTTCTAAAGAAGTACTATCAATGAACTGTCCGAAGTCAGATAGCTGACCCATCTTTTGCACGGAACCCCCTTTTTTGCTTCACTGAACATACGAAGTAGCTCTTTTGATGTACTGAAGGCCTGTTGGCTTCCACTTTTAAAATTCGAATAACAGCTCCACACCGATGTAAAATACTTTGAAACTCGGTTCTATGAATGTTTTGTACCGATGTAAGCATTGCGACACTCAGTCTTGCTGATACCCCGTAATCCATCCAACTCCTACACATGTTGTGATTGGGGATTGAAGCTCGTCAAATGCTATTTCAACGAACATGACTTAGCGGGTCCCGAAAATTACCGAATACAAAAGATATAAATCGGTTGGGACCGCTCCATAATCGAACTCTGACGAAGTTCGGTGAACTCTATTTTACTTCATGCACAACCCAAAAATGTGTTAAGTCAAGTGAATTATCAGTAAGTTCGCTTACCGACTTACACTAATGGCTGCAGATATTGCAAATGATCGGAGTGGAACTCGGAAAATATTTTTATAAAAAATCCACAACTTGGTTAAGTAATATAACTATATCCGAGTTGCGGCAACTTATTTTAAAATCCGTACCGAGTTCAGAACACTTCGTCGAAAAATTGCTGAAGGTCGAAAAATTGCTGAAGTTCGTACAGCAAACATAAATCAAGACAAATATTGTGCAAACACGTCATATACATATCTTAAAAAGTCGGAAAACCCTTACATATTTCCTACTAAGGGAATCAGCTACCTGATATCCCTGATTACATATTCATATATTTTCTACTAAGGATGCCAACATGTTGGCACCCCGATGTCTTATTACGAAATTAATAATGCAGTAATAGATAATATGGCTAAAACTTCAAATGGCGTCGGTCATCTTCTCCGCATTGACCCCGGTACCGCTGCCTTCCCCGACTTCGGTCCCTGAAGATAGTCGCTCCAAGACCTGAGACTCCTTTGCCTTGGCAGCAGTCTCAATGGCCCCATCTGGCACCGGAACAAACTCATCACGAGGATCTTGCACTTTATCTGAATCACCCTCAACCGGCATAACAATCTTGACAACTTCGACCTTCTTGTCAGTCGACTTAGCCTTTTCCTCAATATAGGCCTTGACTCTGCTCTGAATCTGCTGCGGGGACATATCATCGAAAAGTTGTTCAACCTCCACATCGGCAAGAGTTGAGAGATATACGTTGGCCAGCTCCTTCTTTTTCTCCTTCTCTCCCTCTAAAATCATGTTAACATAAGCACGTCGGAGGAGAGCAGCTCTATCCTCAGAAAGTGGTGGCAAGTCGGGATTCGCATTCATTTCCTC
>CACSLK010003174.1:4687498-4704834 GCA_902706635.1 Striga hermonthica
CATTTCTTTCTCACTGTAATCTTGATAAAGCATTGTTCTACAAACAACCCACTCCTCCCAATTCCTATCACCTCATTCCTTGTTAAAGACAGTAAGTCTAGATTTTGGATCAACAACTGTTTTTAAAAGAATTAGAATTAGAACCTCTATTCCGCCCCAGACGACCTTTCCTAACATTCTTAATTCTACTTTGGATGCTAACTAAGACAGGGCCTTCCACCCTCCGATTCCACCATCTGTACACTATTTCAGAGGAACCTTTTTTTTTGGTCCATCTAGAGTCAATGTAGAATCTAGGGTGAGTAGACTTCAAGCTACCATCAACCTCCAAAACCAGCATATAGTGGTCAGATGACAACATAGACTCATGTTTAACCAGGGCATTTTGGTGATTCAGAATCCAATTAGGAGAGAAAAAGAACCTATCTAATTTAACCTCCACAACTCCTTCTCCTTCCTAGTATTACACCAAGTGAAAGGATGACCAGCAGTTTTGGAATCCACTAAATTTAGATAGTAACCAAGTTCCTAAAGCTAAGGAAGCTGAACGCCTCTCTGATTTTCCCTCCACATTTCTCCTAGTTAGACAAAATGTCATTAAAATCACATCCTAGAAACCACATATCCCCTCAACTAAGGTTATACTTGACAATAGTATCCCATTGAATCTACCTAACACTAGGATCATTACTTGCAACACAAAAATAGCCCACTGACTCACATCAATTCCTTTGATCCTAAATTTAACCTGGATATGAAAATCTAGACCGATAAGATCCAGAATGGTGATTTTTGTAGACCAGCTAAGCAACAAACCTCTTTTTCTATCCTGAGAATTAGAATAGAACCATCTATCATCTAGCCTAAGATTTTACAAATAGTTGAAACAAATATTTTTTTTGGGCTTCAAACAAAAAGACAAAACCTGAGAAGTGAGCTCTTAGGGCCTCATTGAGCTGGAATATTGTAGAGGGTCCCCCAAAACTCTACAATTCCACACACGTACTTTTATTGGATACCTGGGACCCGTTAGGGCTGGTTTCCTCAACCTCAGGGTTTGGGATTTTTTAGAAATTTTCAGTGTTTTGTTCTCATTCTTACCAAGGTAAGATTCAGTTTCAGAAATCAACTTACCTTCCAAAAAAATCTCTTATTTTTGCCTGCACTAGATTTAATAACAACATTTACCCCCTTAAGCTTCAATTAGCATGTTCTGGTTTGAGCTTTCTCCTTCTAATTTGGGTTTCCTACAGAAAGATTTATTTTTCCTATGAGCAATCTTACTCCCTATTGTAAAGCGGCTAGACTTCAATATCAACCAATTTAGGGGAATCATCTAAAGGTATCAACTGATTGTTTACCTCAATTGGAGTACTGTCTATGTCATTCCCAGAAGTTCCAAGTTCCAGCACTTTGCTACCTCAGAATTAATAAGTTCAAGCCTTTTATTTTCAGTTTCATTCTCATTCACCCTAGTCTTCTGATTTTCAGGTTGTTGACTAAAGCTCTTATCTGAGTTAACAACTTCTTTAGACTCCTCAAATCCTACATTTTGAGATTTAGCCTTCTTTAGACTCCCCAAATCCTACATTTTGAGATTAGCAACACTAGAGTTCTTTTCCACATATTGACTCCCTGTATTTAGACCAGAAGATTCTCTAGAAGTAGAGATTGACTAGAAGAAACTCTCAACCAATCATCAAATTGCCCAAGGTTTTATAAAGAAACTTCTCTCATTATGTCTATTTTTCCACAGTAAAAGCAAAAGTTTTGGAGGTTTTCATACATGAAGTCAAGTTTTGGAGGTTTTCATACATGAAGTCTACCCATCTATTATTCTATCACACCTTAATGTAAGTTCCTCCGAGGATTGGATCTTTAAGTTGGAGTTCAACAAGCACTCTTATCACTTGACCATTATGATTTCTTGTTCCTAGAACTTGAACATCTAGGACCTTTCCAATCTTACTGCATATCTTTAGGCCCACTTTCGCAGTAATCCAATGTAGGGGGAGGTTATGTATCTGCACCCATATCTTTATCCTTTCTTCCTCCTCCTTGAACTCCATAGATTATGGTCTCCAGCTTTTGAGGAGTAGGTACTGGCCATCAAATGACCAGTTTTTTCCTCTGAGAATCTTCTCTTTGTCTTCTTCTATCTTGAACAGAAATTGGAATTTGTTATGGCCTTGAAAAAAAAAAAGTATCTTAGTGTTTTGTTGTAGCATTGAGAGTGTAGTTCTTGTATGGATTTTGATTTGAAGTAAATATGATCTCTAATGTTTGACATAGTTCTTCAACTCAAACCGGCCTGGCGGGTTGATCCGGAGTCGGAATCGGTTCGAGTGGGCTATTTGGACCGAGTAACAATGGACTCGATCAAAATCTGGTCAACTCGGCCTTGACCCAAGGCATTGACCCGACTGCGTCAACCGAGTTGACCAGGTCCCTATAATTATTATTTTTTTTTAAATATTTTTTTATGTCAAAAATAAAAACTATGTAAATATATTTATATGAAAAAAATTTATTATGAGATACAATATTGTTAACACTTTAATGTACAAATTTTATATGCAAACATTTAATTTTGTTACTTTTATAGTTTTATGTATATTTATATAACAAAAATACTACATATATAATTTAAAATATTTAAAATTAATTATCCATTTCAACAATTGATCCAGTGACCCGACGGTTGAATCAGTGACCTAATGACCTAGAGACCTGTCCGAGTTGATTCTCGGGCGTGTTTAATATCTTTGATAATTGGTGGTGATGCCACGGCTTATCTTTTTCAAAAAATATTACATTTGTCATTGTAAATTATCAAGTTAGCCATACTAGGAAATCTACCATAGACTGCATCTTCAAGCAATTATGCATGTTTTTATGAAAGAACGCAGTTTTATGTCTCACTTGGCTTCTTATTCGTTTTATATATTTACTAATACATTACCCGTGTATTACACGTGTACTTGTAAAAAATTATATTTAAAATTAAATAAGAATAACAACAAAAATTATTTTAGTTTTTAAAATTATTCTTTGAAAAATATATTATTATTTTATATTTATATTGACACTGTCACTTACACGACTTATCATCTTATATTATATATTTTTCTAATTTATATCATATAATTACTTTGTAGTTAAGTGTGTTTAAATAATTATATTTTTTTTGAATTAATATTAATAGGTAAATTAATTTTAATTTTAATTATAAATATAAATATAAATAAAAATATTGAATTATTTTGTATGTATAATATAGATGTCGAACCAAAGTTCATCAAGACATGATTAATTTGATATATTATACATAAAAAATTGTCAATAAAAAATTATTAACTTTAAATATAAAAATAATTAATTAATAAATCGTTATTATAGAATGGTGTCAATAGACAAATTATTTAGTTTATAAAAAAAATTATATTCTTCAATTAAAATTGATAAGTAATTTAATTTTTACAATACAGAAAGATGTATTTATTTTTTTATATAGATATGAATGTCAAAAAATCCCGATGAAGAGTTACCTGATTTCATAGAATATATGAAAAAATAAGAATAAATAAATAATTTTAAATCCAGAAAAGTGAGATTCCATTTTGATAGTAACATTCAATTTGGAGAAGTGAGAGATTCCAAAAAAAAAAATTTTAGGGCTATGTTAGTCATATAAACAACAATAAATAAGTTTACAAAATAAATTAAGGGTTATATAAGTCAAAACATTATAAAATTACCCAAGTTAGTTTTTTTATGGAATGTTAGAACCTTAAATTATTGATTTGGAATAACATTATTTTTTATCAAACCAAATAACAACGCATGATTTTTCGCCAAGTAAGATTCCGAAGCACGCAAGTCTGCCACTTAGGGTCAGTGCATTCTAAAATTATATACAGGGGAATCTAATTCAATCTATATCTATATAATGGACCAATCATTATTGCTATAATTGATATGATTTTGGCCGGGAAATTTTTTTCGTCTATATTTGATATTTAATTAATTAATATTTATTTATTAGCAAATCATATGCTTAAAAAACATAATTAATTTTTATACACTCAATGACTATTACTCATTAACTACAAATTGGCTTAAATTGTATTTGTGACCGTAGAATTGTTAGACATATTTCCAATAAGATCTATATTAATTTAATTATAATTTATTGACACAATTCAAAAACTTATTATGAAAATTTATTTGATAAATATTTTATCATCTATGGTTGTAGGTATTAATCTAATTAATTATATTCACTATTCTAAAGTGTTGTCAATTTATTGACACAATTCAAAAACTTATTATGGAAATTTATTTGATTAAATATATTATCATCTATGGTTGTAGGTATTAATCTAATTAATTATATTCACTACTCAGAAGTACTTAAATAGTTAATAAAATAATAAGAATGCCTATGTTTAAATCATAATAACTTCATAAATAGTTTAAAGTATTAATAAAAGTTTCTAAAGTGTTGTCAATTTAACTATGAAAAGGTACATCCCTATTTAATAAATCAAGCAGTGATAATACTATTGAAAATTTAAATAATATACTAATAAAAATAAAATTTGATGGTCGGGTGCAACTCATAATTATAAATTTCACCTTAATAGTATCTATGTACATTAAAAAACTATTCAAATTTTATAAATATATATTTTTTTCTTATACTATTTTATAAATGAAAAATAAGTTAATAAAAAATCAATGTATAATAATTGAAATTATATCACTTGGTAATTATGGAAATATGTAATATATCCAAATATTCGAATAGATACTATATAACTTGATATAACCCTATTGTCGCGGTCCGATTCGGTTAGAGGGTGCTCGACTAAAGACTGTAGACGATCCCACTAGGACGAGACAGGTGATGTCGACTCGGCCCATCAGATACCCGGAAATCGTCCAACCGATCATGGTACTTAGTCGACCTCATAAAGTCGACCGCATTCATGATGACGAGCAAGCGTTCTCATAAACCTCACATAGTTGTGTAACTACAAATCGACTCGACAAGACTACAAATCGACTTGTAAGGATCTACAGCAACTCGATGAGCAGATGCGACACATGGAAGGCTCCTAGGCACAAGCTTATAACAGGATAAGAAGGAATCTAGATGCTGACTCAGGAGTAAGCAGAATGTGGACCGACCAGGGCATTTTGGGTACTTCACGTAAGTCGGCCGGGGCATTTTGGGACTTCAAAGTAAGTGTTTTTACCCCTATATAAAGGGGCTGAGGTAAACCTAAAACCCTATCTATTATTCTCATTCAGTACTCAGCTGCTGCTCCCCCTGAGCAGGGCTCTCTCTCTCTCCCTTCACTTACTGACTTGAGCGTCGGAGGCTCTTCACCGGAAAGCATTTCCGGTGTTGAGTTCTTGCAGGTGTTCGCTGTGGTCTACGAGCGACTTGGAGGCGATTCGAGCAGACCGGAGCTCATTCTCACCGGTTCACTCCGGATCTAGGAGGAGACCCATCATAACTCATTATATCGGTTGAAACACTAAATTAAAAAAAATAAATATAAATAAAAAATGAAAACATAAAAATAAAATATCTAACCATAAAAAATTTGTATGTTGCATAAGGTTAAAGATACTAAAAATTAAATTTATTTATCCAAGTTTTTTAAACATTTAATGCACTAAATATTATGGGTTGAGCGTTAGTGAATTATAAAACAATGTGCAAATTATGAATTGTTTATGAATTGTTGAAAAAATTTTAAGATTATGATAAACGATAATTTTCTATAAGTACATATAAAATAATTTGTATGAAAATATCATATGCTCTTATAAATTTATAATATTTTATAAGCTTATAAATAATAAAATTTATATATTAAATAGTCAAAAAGTACAAAAAAAATATATAAAAATAGAAATTAACAATAATAATAAATAAATAAATGTCATATTATTACTCAATAGAATATTGTGGATAATATAACTTCATATTGTCTTAAATAATTTTATAATATTTAAATAAACTTTTTTTTTTCACCCGTGCATCGCACGAGTATCAACACTAGCAAGTAAATCTGCGTGTGTTTATTTTGGTCCACAAGAATCATATGCTGTCTCATCTACCAGTTATGTGTGGATAAAAATGTGCAAAGTCGAAAACAAACTAAAATACATGAAACTGGAGAAGAGACCTTGAGCAAAATAGTTACTCACCATAATATTAAACTCCATATGCCAATTGTTCACCAATCATACCAAAAACATAGGTACATAGTTTCATCTGAAAGCAGTGTTTTAAATACCGTACCGGTGGTCATATCGGTCAAGCCACCGGTACACGGTATCACCGGTAGGACCGGTAATATCGATGGTATTACCGGATTAGCAAATATAATGATATTTAACAATATACATAAAAATATATAATACCAAAGATAAAAAAAAAAAGTAAAAAAATAAATAACCATAGTCATAAATTTCAACTTTTCAATGAGATTAAAAATAAAAATTTTAACTACCAATTTAAATTTTATATTTAAAATTAAAAAAAAATATTATTTTTTTTATTGACTGATATTTGGGACCGGTATTTTGTGATTTATACGGTATGATTCCATACAAACCGGTATAACCATAAATCCGATATTTTGAGTGTAATTGTACCGTACCAATGGCCGGTATCCGGTATTACCAGCCGGTAAGGTACGGTATTTAAAACATTGACTGAAAGAATGTAATTCAATATTATATCCACAACACAATATAACATAACACCTCTCAAGCCACCAGAAGCAATAACCTTTGTTCATCTTCCTCTATTTAAACTAACAACCAAAATGATGTCTAACTGATTCACAGAAAAAAAATTGTTCCCCACATAAATACATAATAATGATGGTGAAAGTGCGGGAACCCTGTTTTCTCATACAACAGGACAACTTAAAAATAATATTACCAGAAAATAAGATATATTTTAAACCATGATGCTTTTCTTCTCATTCTGCATCGGTCACGGTCTTCACCCTAAAAGGAAAAAAAAAAGCAACGAAATCGAGCTTCAGCTTCAAAGATCAAGAAAAACAAACTCTTCAATTGCGGGTACATCCCCGATATTCTTCAGGGTATCCTTATCCGGCTCTTCATCGACCCCAATTGCCATAATCGCCCGAGTCCTCTTCACAGTCCTCCCCACACTCATAAAGCTCACATTCACATTACGTTCCCCGAGAATCTGCCCGACCTGCCCAATCATCCCGGGCTGATCTACCTGATGGCAAAGTATCAGATTCCCCTCCAAGCTCACGTCCACACTGAAAGACCCGACCTGGGTCAGGTGGGGCGTCCCGTACTTCACTTTCCCCTCGATGCTAATGTTCCCGTTTCCTATAACTGCGCTCGCGAATTTCGACTTCACGTTGCTTATCTGGACCTGAATGGACTCGACAGGATTCTCGGGAGAAGAATTTGTGAAGACCCTTTCCTCGCTAATGCGGAGGCCTTTCTGCTTGGCCGTGAAGTCTGCATTGACGAGGTTGATGTGGGCATCAGATATCGGCTCGATTATGCCTTTAGTTATCATGGCCCTCAGGAGTCTCGTGTCCAGGTTGTCCGGGTCCCTGCCCGACTTGTAAGTCACCTTCACAGATTGGATCCCACCGCCTCCAACGGCCACCAATTGCACGGCCAGTCGGCCAAGCTTCTCTGCCAGAGTGACATATGGAGCCAATTCGGATAAAACCTGGTAAAAAGAAACTCATATATAGTTAGTTATGAGTGAGAGAGAGAGAGAGAGAGAGAGAGAGAGAGAGAGAGAG
This sequence comes from Striga hermonthica, assembly GCA_902706635.1. Classification (NCBI taxonomy): domain Eukaryota; kingdom Viridiplantae; phylum Streptophyta; class Magnoliopsida; order Lamiales; family Orobanchaceae; genus Striga; species Striga hermonthica. The sequence continues at coordinate 4,695,325 of CACSLK010003174.1, forward strand.
AGAGAGAGCATGCAAGTGCAAGTACAAGTGAATTAACAGCGTTTACCTCGGGCGGGACCATGGGGGCATTGACTGCAGTGGCTGAAAGTTCCCCTCTCAGTGCACCAACAACAGCCTCGGCTATTTCAACTGCAACTCCTTCCTGAAATGTCGAACAAAAAGAAAAAAAGAAAAGGAAAGAATAAGTAAACAAAGTCTGAGTTCATTAAATCAAAGAATGTCACTGTCTGTATAAGCAAATTTCACACCTGGGCTTCCTTGGTGCTAGCTCCAAGATGAGGTGTGACTGTGACATTCTCATGCTGTACTAATTTGCTATCTTTGGACGGGGGCTCCTCTGTGAACACATCTAGGGCTGCCTACAAAACATTAGGATGCATAAATTACTGAATTCTGCCGAGCAATAGCAAGATTGGAATGCATTACAAAAGAAAAATCGATTTTTTCTTTTTTATTTACTTTAAATTGTGAGGAAGACAATGAAAGCAGCCACAATAAATGTTCAGAGGATACTGAATTATAGAAAAGTAACAGGTTATACCCTTAATCTTTAGTTTGATTACAAAAGACTCCAATTATATTCCGAAATGTCAAAAATTATTCCTCGATTCTTGAATTTATCCAACATACAATCTCCCTCCTGAGGATACACCTTGTAGAAAGGAAACATATACTGAGTTGTAGTTTCTGATTTTAGGCTAATCCTAATGGTAGCATTTCTAATTTAACACTATTACATTGAAGATGACTCCACAATTTAGAATTTCAACCGCAAATTCATCAGAATACTTCAGTTACAAGAGAATGCACAAAGAACAGTGTACCTGGGCAACTATTCCACTGTCGAGGGCCCTCACTAGAGCATCTTCATCTATAACACCACCACGCGCAACATTAATTATACGCGCTCCCTTTTTCATCTTAGAAAATGTAGCATCGTTAAATATCTTGTTAGTTGTAGGGGTGAGAGGCATATGGAGAGAAACAAAATCTGCAGTCGAAATGGCTTCATCAAACGACACCAATTCCACACCAATTGCACGTGCTCGATCAGCCGGAGCATACGGATCATGGGCAATCACAGTCATTCCAAGTCCTTTAGCACGTCTTGCAACTTCAGAACCAACTTTCCCAAATCCCATTACTGCCAAAGTTTTCCCAACCAGAGAAACACCAACATATTTGTTACGTTGCCATTTTCCTGCACGAAACAATAAAAGGTAAAAGATAACAACAAATCCAAGTGCATTTGCTACATATTACAGAATAATACATCAAACCCACATTCCTCTAGAACATGACAATGTTCTAATTCGTTTTACCTGGAGCATAACAGAAGATCTACAGAAGGAAAAAAGCACACAGGAAAACTAGCTCTAAATTCTTTAATTTTTTTTTTCAATTTCTTTACCGAAAATAGCAAAAATTAAACGGCTAAAGCTTCGAAACAGGACAACCAATCAACCATACCATCTTTCATGGACGCATCAGCCTGTGCAACATTTCGCGCCATGGACGCAAGCAAAGCAATCCCGTGCTCGGCGGCGGCAATCGTGTTCGCTGTCGGGGCGTTCACCACCAAGCACCCGAACTCGGTGGCCGCCTGCAGATCCACATTATCAATCCCGACGCCGGCGCGCCCCACCACCTTGAGCTTCCGCCCAGCCGCCTCGAAAACCCGGCGCGTCACCTTCGTCCCGCTCCGCACAATCAGCGCGTCGCACTCCCCGATCTTCGCGCACAGGTCCTCCGGCGACAGGTCGTACAGGCACTCGACGTTCCCGAAAGAGCGGAGCAATTCGAGCCCCGCCTCCCCGAGCTTCTCGGAGACCAAAACGGTCGGCCTCGCCGATTGGGTTCCCGGATCTGAACCTTCCCTGGCGTCGGGGGTCAATTCTGAAGTTTGCTCTGTTTTGAGGACGCTGGGAACCGTGGCGGCGCGTGAGAGGCTGAAATTGGGGGAGGGGACAGTCAGCTTGGGAAGGGAGATGGAGGGATTGGAGAAGGGGAGGCGCGTGGGGAAAGGATTTGAGGTGTGCTTGTGGGATGGTGGCGTTTGATTGTTGAGCTTAGTTGCAGAGGAAATGGAAACGGCAGCCATTTTCTTGTTTCGTTTTCTTTTCTTATTTTATTTTGTGTTATTTGTTTTTTCTGTTTTTTGGTGATTGGAGTTGAAAAATGTGTTTGAAAAGTTTCAAATATGAATTGAGTTCTGCGCAGATATATTGGAAACACTATATATATATTTGATGTATGCCTGCATAAATCTACGTCAAATGGGTCCAAATTCCAATTTGCACCAAACAAATTTGTATAAATAATTAGTAAATCACATTTCTCGGGAAAGGAAAAGGGCAATAATATTATTTGTAATAAGGATGAATGGTCCTACAAAGTAGGACAAAAAGTGGAGTTTGTGTTTTGAAGATGCTTGTGAATCTTGTGATAATATTTCCTACACTTAGACATGACGAAGCCCCACCCGGTCCGTCAACCCGACAAGGACCCGTCTTGGTCAAATCCATTGACCACAGATCTAGTCTCGGACCGAATTTTCGCCGGGTCGTTTCAGAGTCATTCATTTCATGATCCTGCCTAGGCAAAAGGCCTACTTTTTCTATTATTTTTTTAAATTTTTTTTATTGTTTTCTAAAAATGACGGACTCAGCCTAGACACGACCCGACATGGACTCGGACTCGGCCCGATCAATCGTGTCATTGACCCGACACGTGTATAGGTCCGTATCGGGTCCGGGCCGGGCCGTGGCCCGACTCGAGTTTTGGTCATGTATGCGTATACTATGAGTGAGTTAGGTTGATATTGGGCATAATATCACATTAATTTATATTCATTTTTTTTATTGCATCTGATTTAAAGCAATTCCTTGAAAAATGTCACATTGAAAAAAAAAAAATGGGTCGGATAGTATAGTGCGCAACGTGTGTAAGAACACAAATATAAGAAAAAACGATAACTAAAAAATTTGTCTTTGGGGAACATCTCACGACCCCTCAAACATCTTTCATTGGTAAACTGGTTGACTCCCACAATATATGGTTAGAAATTACAAGTATAAGACTCTCGCCTAACCCTATCACGACTTCCCACATTATATAGATATATTGGCTTGAACTCCACTTTTACTGCTATCTTAGTGTACTCCTGGCCGGGGATAGTTTTAGTTGTAGTACCTTATCGAGAAATTAATATTGTTGGGAAATTAAGCTTGATTGTTTATGGAATAATTTGTTCAAAATGAGTTATTTTGGTTAACTATAGTTAATTTTGAAAAAGGTAGTATAGTTAGTTGTTAGTGGAATTTTAAGAATGTATTAAAATAATATTTAAAATAAAATGATTGAAATTGATTTGATGTAAAAGTAAGAGATAAATGATTGGAAATGATAGGTAGTAAAAAATATGTGAGTGAATGAATAGTGAATTAAAGTTAATGTGATGTGTAAGAATGATTGATTTGTATTATTTAATTATATGGATAATATTAAAGATAATGAGGTTGAGTTTAAGTTGAGTTAAATTTTGAGTTGAAATAAAAGTGAGTAAATTATTTCATAAACAGTCAAGCCCTAACTGGTAGAACACTATGATTTACTTTCATGTGATGTGTTACATATACTTATTTTTGCACATGTTCTTGTTGTGATGAGCATTAAATTTTGTATTTTTTGTGCTTTGTTTTGGTGAAGTTATCTTGATATTTTTTTGCTTGTCTGGTTGTCTCATTACATTTAATTTGATGTCGAAATTCCATCTCTTTGATTTATTGTGAAGTTGCTGCTATGCTGGGTGTTGAAAATTGCAAGTTTAACAAGCTAGAAATTAACTTTTGTTGAAAACTTAGTGTTTTAAACTGTTCGTGAAAACTATACGTAACAATGTTACATTTACTGTTAACTCATACTTTGTTTTCTCCCCCCCAAATAACACAATCAGAAATTGCATATGAGTCAAATCATAGAATTTTAATCCCCCAAAAATTGAGTTTCATTAAATGTGTTATGAAGGAAACCAAATGTTTCTGTTAAAAAGGATGATGTAAGGTTACCATTGCGAAAAACTTTACGTATAAGAATTAATCGTGAGTGAAGTAAAATGATAATAACTCAGGTTGACTTCTAAAAAAATGGGTCTCGATAGTCGATCGAAATAGATTTGGCATCCAATTTAACTACACTCGCCATAAATTCTTGCACGCAAAGCTCCCGGATATGGTGGCCTTGTAGCGTCCTGCCCATAATTGTACATGAACTTCTAAATATGCTTTGTCTTATGCTAGCTAACATGGTTGAAAGAAAAGAGTAAGGATACTTATTATTTTTCTACTTTGTTTGGTCTAAAAAGTTCGCGTAAAGGCTAGGTTGGTTTGATTTGGTTTGGTTTCATAGATCTCTCTGTAAGGTTGAGTAGGGATTTACAAATTTAGACATTCAGGTTTACGATTAGAAAATATACTTTTGAGGCTTAAAACTTCAAACAAGGTTTGTAAACACAGACCTCCCTCAAACCCCATATGCAAGATAATATGAATGAATGAAGAAACGACTTGGTCATTGATATATTTTTCCAATCATACATTTCTCCAGTTTCCTTTCTTTTTTGCTATATTGTTGTACCCCATTGCCAATAGTACTAAAGAGGTGGAGGTCGTTATCATCATAAACGAACTCCAACGAGCATAATATAGGGACGTGTTCCATGGAAGAACTTCACTAAATCGAGCACCAATTGGAGATATACCTTCAAGTATAAGTCGAGAAAGGTAAATATATACTTCACACTGAATTGTTCCTGACGTGACAATAAGTTGGTTACAAGATTGCACATGGCAATGATATTGATATGTATATGATGCAAAAAGTTAGGTAGGTAACTTTAAGAGGGATATAACAACAAAGAAAATATAGTGATAGTGAAAATCATTTTTTGCTCCACCTTTGAGCTGAAACATCTGATGCCAGAATAAAAGAGATAAAATCTTAGTTATTGTTTCAGGCTCATACATTCAGGGAGGATATATAATAATTACAACCAAAGGTGTGATCAAACTACATGTTTGATTATTTGTGCAGTTCCCAAATTTGTGTTGCTTACAAAATATATACCACTCATTGTTTTGCTAATAAAATGGGCACCCTACTAAAGCTTGCTTGTCATCTTTGTGTTTAAGACACAACCTTTAACTACCACTTTTCTAAATTATTGTCTTTGTATTTTAACGTCTTTTACATTTTCCTGATTATCTGCATGCATATTCTCTCTTTTGAAATATACTCAATAAGGAAAACGATGAGGAGGGTGCTAAGAGGAGGACGACACACAAGGACGAGTCTCGAAGAATTTGGTTGCAGAGGAGCTAAAAAATAAGTCAAACCCAAACAAACAATAGAAGTAAATCACTTGTCGGAGAGAAAAGTGAACCAAATCATATGAGATACCTGATTATTTTTAAAATATGTTTAATTATAAGATAAATCATACAATTGGCTGAGATTATTTTCTAAATTAAAAAAACTGTAATAAGTTGGTCTATACAATTGCAAGTACTCTATGTACAAGGCCATTATTTCCTTTCAATAACGCTCACAGAATATTAATATTCATTAACCGTGTGGACAGAAGAACGAGACCTGACTGACTACCTACCATTTTTGGTAAGCAATTAAAATTAGGGAAATTTTAATCTATCCTACCAGATTTTGGCAAAATTATAAAAATACAATCTATAAATAAATAATTACATCTCTACCTAATATGTGATAAATAACTACATTAATGCCTAAAGTAAGTTATTATATTCATTCAATCTCCATCCCCCTTTTTGTGGGTTTGAGTAAGGGCGCAGTCGTCGTCAGGTGGTATATTTTGCGTTTATGTTGCTATATATTCAGTATATGTTGCAATGAAAAAAAATATGTCTTCCATCAAAAAATTATGTATTCTTTTTTTTTTACTTATATACGTAAAAGTATATATAAATATATACAAATCTTCTAATATGTTGAACATATATTGAACATATACTCATATGCACACAACATATACTTAATAGTTATAAAAACTCTAATATATTGAACATATACTCAGTATACACACCACATATACTACATATACACACCTCTACTTAATAGTTTACAAAAAATCTTCTAATATATTGAACATATACTTAATATACACACCACATATACTTCATATACACACAACATATACTTAATAGTTTACAAAAAATCGTCCAATATGTTGAACATATACTCAATATACACACCACATATACTCCATATACACACCTCGCTTGTCCGGTCAAACGGCCAGTTGCAGTTACCAACTTTTTTTTTTTTTTTTGTATGCGCCCGCCATTAATGGAGGACCGAGCTCCATGCTCGGATTTCCAGCATCCGATGACACGGGGATCAACGATTGTTCACTCCCAGAGCGGGCCTCCATCTTGGAGCTTGGGTCAGGCGACGAGGGCCATCAACAGCCGCGCGACGGGGCTGCCCAGTGGCAGCGGCGCTTAGCCGCGCAAGCCCGGCGACTAGCTTGACGACAATCGCCATGATGGTGGACGTCAGATCGGAGACGGCGGGGTCAATCAGAGAAGGGTGATGGTTACATACGAACAAAAACGAAAGTTAATTCCAAATTATTTTGAATTTGTATATCAAATTCTGGAATCAAATTCCCAAATATTGAAGTTGTTCGTAACTGACGAAAACAAAATCCAATTCCAATTTTGATGAACAGATATGATGAAGAAGATGGGGGAAGGCCCTTGGGCAGGTGATGATCACATTTCGGAGTTATCCCTTAATTTGTGGATTCAGTTTTTGTTTAATTGATAATAACTTACAAAAGCTGTTGTTACCAAATTTATCTTGGAATTAACTTGTACATTAATCTTCGGGCATGTTTGCAAATAAAATATATAACTTTAGTTGCTCTACAAATAATTATATATGAGTTGTAATAATGTAATAAAGTTGGTAACTTTAGAGTGCGCCAAGTAATTTCCTCTTAAAATTAAATCCAAGAGCCACTAATTTGTCTGGCCTGACCAAGGGAAAATCTTTATGTATGGGCCTATTGTCTAAAGACCCTTTTCCACCTAAGTGAGATTGTGAAGGAACGTTTAAACAAAGATATAATAAGAACGCTAAAACAATGTTGAGCTATCAAAATCTGTTAATTAATAGCTAGTTTGACATAATATTCATCTCGTGTTAATTACTCAAAAGTGTTCATTTTCTTCTTAAAATGATAAGAAGTAAAACAATGCTACTTGCACAACTATCAAAATCTCCAATATTCCTACCACAGCAACCAGACATTATGTTAAATGAAACAGAAACAAAAACTTTGGAAGTTTCACATTTAGCCACTTCAAAGGTTCCCAGGATGCTTGTTTGCATTTTATAAGCCAATGTCCATCAATAAAATTGCATGAATGAGAGTTCAGTTTCAGTTTACAAGTATCAGAAATCACACATCTCTTTTCCCACTCCAAGCAACACATACAATTCATGGATAGTTATTCTAAAAACACGTAAACAAACGACAAACGTCTCGGCTTCAATCAGTCACTTCATAAGCTTCCTTTCCTCAAATGAATGAATACACTGTGCACCCTACAGTCAGCCTAATCACAGAAAATCCTACACTAGACACTTGAAAGGATTGCAGCATTTTTAGCTCACCATTTTCCTCTGCAGCAGCCATCTCACTGTCTCGCCCGTTCTCTAAGCAATTTCATACCAAAAAACCTGCAAGAAAAAGTGTCACCAAACTGTCAGTCAACATGTAACAGACCACTGCTTATAGAGCTCACAGGGGAAAAAGAGAGGAAAACAACGGTCTTTCACAGATAATTTTCATCACAGATACAAACATATCAATGGAGTATCTGTAATACTTTAATCCCAGCTGTTTCCATAATAATCCCTTATCCTCAGAATTCTTACCTCCCCAGCATGAGAAGAGTAGCCTGAGGATTAGTCCCTGGCGACACGGTAAAAGTCGAGCCGTCCACAACTCTGAGAGCATCAATCCCTATAACCTTGAGGTCTCGATCGACAACCTTCCCCACGAGGCAGCCCCCATGGTAGTGCCATATGGTGCTCACAGTACGCCTGCAGAACTCCCTCATCTGCTCGTCGTCCGTCTCGTCGCGAGGCAACGCGGGCCCCACATACCGAAAATCCCTAGCCCTTGAGAACCATTGGCGGAACCTGAAGCCTCCCATTGACCTGCTCCTGAGCACATCTGCAATTTTCCGAGTCCCATTCACGCAGAGCTCGAGGTCGATCGGGTTTCTAAAGTAGTTGAACCGAACAATCGGGTTCACTCTCACATCAGTGGAAGCCAGCCTAAGAGAGCCCGAAGACAGGGGCCCGACTATTTTCTCCATCAGAGTTGCAACAGTGACAAATACGGGCCGGGCCGGGGAAGTGAAGGGGACGATATTCGAGGCAGCCTCGAGATAAAACCCGGAGCTTGTGATGCCCACGACCTGTATTAAGGAATGATCCAACGGCACTCTCGGCAGAATCGAGATCCCGTTTCTTGGGTTATCGTACATGAATCGACCGACATAGGGAGAGTGGTGAGCTATGGGAATTCCCCACGAGGCGAGATAAGGCCGGGCCCCGATTCCACTAAGTAACAGCAGCTGCGGGCTCCCGATGGCCCCGGCACATAACAGGACCTCGCCATTGTCACGCAGCATGGCGTGGTGGTAAAGGCCCATCTGATCGCGAAAGATAACTCCGCTGGCTGAAAGCTTTCTAGCCGAATTAGCCGGAGAAGATGATGATGTCAGCAGAATCCTCTCGACAGTGGCGTGTAACACGACTTTGATGTTTAGAGGGTTTGCGTAGTTTAGAAGATCGGCCGAGCTATGCCTCGTGTTCGAGCTGTCGAATGTGGAGCCCCCGATTTTGGTGCCAACAACGTGGTCCAGACTGAAGCCGTGGTAAGGATTAAGCCCAGCCTCCAAGAGTGCATTCCGAACAGCAGATTGCCAATTTTTCAAATCAGGCCTGAAGACAATCGCGTTTTCTACCCAATTGTAAGACTGATTCACCATTTTGAGGTCCCAATTGATACCTGAACGCCGGTAGAAATCGTGGTCGGCCCTGCTGTAGAAACCGGCGTTGATGGCGCTGCTGCCGCCGAGGACCCTGCCCCGGGCGTTGTGAACGCCGTCCTCGGAGGTGAAGGCCTGAGCGGGGGAGTCAAAATCGTCGACCTCCATTAGGGTTGTGAGAAATCCGTCGGGGCTCATCAGATTAGGGTCGCCGTATGGAATCCCCCCTCTTTCTAGAACAAGAACCCTAAATTTCTCCGACAGGGTCGCGGCGAGTGGGCAGCCGGCGGTGCCGCCCCCGACGATGATGTAATCGTAGTAGTCTTCCGGAGGAAAATCAGTAGCGTCCGACAAGAAACCCAAATACGCCGGACCTGAAAAGCACACGAGAAAACAAAAAAAAAAAAAA
>CACSLK010003174.1:4791161-4805944 GCA_902706635.1 Striga hermonthica
ATCTCACAATTTTAACTCAGTTATTTTGGTTTTGACATTTATGTCGTAGGGCTCGACATAACGGACATTGTGCATTTTGTGCGCGTTTGACATTTATTTATTTTCATTTATAGTATAAACCATAGATTATCGTGCATTTGACATAATGTTATATTGTGCAAATATTTATCATGTTTACCAATTAATAGTGTAACAACATATCAAATTTCAAAAATTGCAAATAGATCCTCCATATTTGTCAAATTTTCAACAATAGAGCCCCAAATCAAAATATCCAAAGCTGAATCTAATTTCCAACAATAATCCTAACTCAAAAACTCCAAAATCGAGAACCCAACTCAACAAACCCAAATTTGAAGCCTGTAAAAATCAAAATCTGAGAACCCAACTCAACAAATCTGAAAATTGTACCCCTGTACATACATGTCGTCTCCGCCGGAAGGCGCCGCCGCCGGCGTCTTCTCTCCCGACGGTCTCCCCCGCCGACATGGAGGCCCTCGCTGTGAAGGTCCGCTTGTCAAACGGAGTTCAGAGAGTGATTTTTTCGGTCCCGAAGAAGCGGCGTTCCTCCGAGATGTGGGACGGGTCGGGTGGCGACGACAAGCTCCGACGGTGTGGCGTGGCTGTTGGAAGCGGCGGTGGCAGGGTAGTTGACGGGCGGCCGGTTGGTAGGTGAAGATGGTGGCGGGATGTGGCGAATGAGTGGCTGATGTCGTCGGCGACGTGTGACCGGCGACGCATGAGGTGGAGGTTCTTCGATGGACGGGAGTCAGAGCTTTGACGGCCAGACGGCGGGCTTTGAAAGTCAGTCAACGGTGCTTTGATGTCAGGCGTCGAAAATCTGATGGCCAGGCGGCGGCGATGTGGCGGTGTCGGGCGGTGGTGCTTGAAAGTCCGGGCGGCGGGGCTACTATTGTCGGCTGCGCGGCGAAGCTCCGGTTGCCGGTATGTGGGCGCGAAACGAACTGGCAGAGGGCGACTTGGCAGAAGGCGACGGTTGTGTGGCGGAATGGCGGTGGCCTGCCAGAACACTGCGTGCGTGTGTGTGTAGTGCGTGTGTGCGTGTTCAGCGTGAGGGTGATGAGAAAGAGGGGGTAGAGGAAAGAGAGTGTGGGGTGAAGAGGTTTGGTGAGTGGGTCCTACATTATATAAGTGTATTGACCAATTTACCCTTAGTTATTGGTCAAATACATATATTTAACTACAACATGATCATATAATTACTAAATTGCCATTAATAGTTGATCATAGTTTGACCTCATCATAACCATTAATATGATTAATCTCATGGTCCACATTTATTCTTATTTCTTTCACTATCTACTATTCTCATATGATCTTAACTCTATATATATATATATATAACAAACGCACAAACGTGCAAAGATACAACCCAAAGTTGAATAACACAACCCTACGCTGAGAAAACTGAGAGGACAGGTCTGACGACCGCATAAAACTCCGACGCTAGCAAAAGCTAGAAACCAAAACAAGACATTCAAGACAACAACACAACAAACACGACAAATTACAAAGCTCTCCACAGGAGAATAGAGATAGGAGCAGGTCCCCACATGATAATCAATTTGCTCCCACTCACACAGGGGCCAACGGCCCAAACCAAAGAGACAATACAAAAACACTCAGGCAAAGCACCCAGACCAAAAACATTTTACTAATCACAGACTCAAGCTAACAAAACAGAGCCCTTCCCCAGCAAACAAAAGAGTTCGACCCGCATTGAGACGATCGTAACAAGAGAAATTCTAGGTCCAAGCAGCGGCTACCGAAACTGCAAATCGCCTATACAGTAGAACCAACCGAACCCCAAACCAATCCCCGAATCGATCCGTCCTTAACCAAGAGTAACGGTTAGCCCACACAACAGACCACCCGAACTCGTCAAACACCACTAGCCGAGCTCGAGAGAACCATACCTCATGTCGCCTAACACCACTAGACGCACAAGGAAAGGTGGGGATGCCCGCCCCCTCAACTCCAGCCGCTACAACAGGCTGCCGCAGCATCGGAGTCCTGCCCCATCCTTCAGTACACGCATTGCCCCAAACCACCACGAAACACCAACGACCTGAAGCCAAGCCCCACCAGAACAGCGAAGCGAGGCTCCGCCGGAAAACCGCAGCTCAACGACCACAGACAAGGGGAAATAAGGGCTTACCTCCACAGTGCAACACCCACCAACAAATGAGGAGAAAACTCAATTCGCCGGCCAAACACCGACCAAGAGGATCACCACCACCATCCAGAGCCCCGTCTGCAACCACCTTGAGTAGACCACCGACCACTCAGCTTCCATGGCCAGAGCAGGGCACACGGCATCAGGAGAAGACCAGGTGGAGAAGGACGACCGCGAGCCTTGACATCTCCGTCACCAAGGAAGGCGGAGCAATCAGAATTTGAGAAAGCTGAGGCAGATTTTGAGGGACGGTTTCAAATCGCCGATTTTGGGGGATTGTGGTTTATTAAGGAGCTAGTCTCAAGTTATGTATACAATAAAATATAAAAACACGTATAGTAAAATGTATATAGTATACAATAATTGAAAATAATAACTAACATGTTTATCCTTTGATCTGTCAAACATATAAATTATTAACTTATAGAAAAATACTAAATGTATATTTTTATATATTTTAATGATAAATCAACAAGTCATCTATTGACCCCTGGTTTACTTTCTTCGTTTTAGGCCCCTGAGTTTTTAGTTAGCAGGGTGTGTCAACCTCTTCTTCGCCTACCGACACTTTTCCTTTACTTCTGCTTTCAAGAATTAGCCCGGGCGGAGAAAAGTTTATGTTATTACGATCCCTCGAAACGAGTCTGGCTTCTTGGTAGAGAGTTTCTCTAGTTACACAGTAGGGCGTTCAGGTTCTAGAATAAGCGTATGAAGAAGAGTTTGACACTTTCTTGCAAGCACCACAATTGGCATTCAGAGACATACCTTTTTTTCATTCGAACTTCGTTAGAGTTGAGTTTATTCTGTCTCAAGAAACAATGTAAATTGTTAGATTAAAAAAACAATCACAATATTTATAATGTATATTTTTAGAAATTATTATGACAAATCAACCGGTCTCGAACTGTCGTATATATGATTTACAAACTAGAAAGAAAATTCAATATATATATATATATGTGTTTGATATTTTTTGGATTAATTGTTTCTCGTCAAAAAAATTCTATTTACTATATCAGAAAATTAATAAAGTAAATCATGGTATAAAATGAGTGAACTTTAGTTTGGTATGAATAAAGTCAATCAATGCTAATTTGATTTGAAATCTGTCCAAAAAAAATGAGGCCGAATCAGTGATAAAATTATATTTGACAAAAATAACATTTTCCATTTCAATTTTATTTTTATTTATTCAACTAAATTTGATGGCAGAATCCTAAAAAATAACAAATTGAAATGTTTAGTTGAACATTTTCCGAGTACTTTGCAATACCTTTATATTCCAATCCAAATTTGATATTTAGATGAATTTATATTAATTGATTATTAGCCAAAGATTTTGTAGTATAATTTTATATTCAAATTAAGATAAATGATTATATGTAGACATTCAATGTTTAAAAAATGTACAATATCATTCTCCATGAAAGTTTAATTATTGAAATTATTAATTTCCAAATTAACTTTGAATGATAAAATTTTACCAATTAAAAATTTTCAAATTATTCTTCAAATCAATTTTAAATTCATTTTTATTAATAAAACTATATCAATTTTATATTTATAATTATTATTCACATAAGTTTTTAAATGATAAAATTTACCAACATAATTATGCTATGGATTAACTTTACAGTTAAATCGATTTTTTTGAATAAAATTTTTGAAATGACACTTTCTCTTACGATATTAGTTGCGCTTGAGCCTTGACTAAGAGTTGATGCTACCAATTATCATTGCCTTCCCCTTATATAAAGAATAAGTAGGCTATTATTTATTCCAATGCTTTATCAACCGACGCACACGCACTCTTGATTCGACAACAAGTAGGAAGTCAAGTTCGAACCTTATGTGTTAAGCAAATCACAAGGTTCTTTTGAAACGAATATAACGCAATTTATTATATGTTTACCGCATGGATAGTGTATTAATTTTAAAAGACATTTTATATAATTTTGCACAATTTAAATTTTAAAATTTCAATAAATTAATATAGGTAATGTTATTACATATGGATTCTATATTTTTAACTTATAGATATTATTTAATGATGATTTTTTATTTATAAATATTAATGAATATCACTTATCCGTGCATCGCACGATATTCGTACTAGCATTTATAATATACTTTATAAAATATTAAATAAATTTTGACGTAATTAATAATTAAGAATCAAGATAGTATATTGTAATAAAGTATGATTAAGAGAAGAGAAGGAAATATTTTTGTGACTATTATTTATTGACAATGTTTGAATATGTTAAATTTTCATACTCTTTAATTATAAATAAGAAATATAAAATGATATGTATATTATAACAAGTTAAATAAACATATAAACCATATATTAAAATATTATATATCATAGAATAAAATAAAAATTAATATCAATGTTAAAAAAATATTTTTATACTAATCAATATTCATTCACTACTGCAATTTAGATGATTTACGTTATTACTCCGCACATCGCACGAGCTATGCAGTAGTTCATTATAATTTTGATAATTGAGGAAGACCTATTTGAGAGACAATTATTCCAATAGTGTTTTGTTATAGTAGATGATATGAATATTATTATCTTCATTTCTAACCACATGGTTCAAAAGGTCATTTTGATACCCGTGCATCTAATAATCAAAAAATATGGTAATCTTTGTTCAAATTATGTTTAATTCGTGTCCAAAATACTTAAGAATTTGCTACTCTTTGACCATTATTATTTAAGTTACTTGAAGTAGTTTTTTTACTAATACTATAATCATCTACTTGTTAGTAGGAAATGGTGGTTTTACTTGGATCATAAAAACTTTCCTACTCGTAGTACATATTTGTGTGACTTTTTTCTTCAAACATCTTTTTCTATTCTTGTAGTACACTTATGCTTCTTTAGAGGTGTAAACGAGCAAAAGATCGAGCTCGGTTCATTTATTAACATGAATGAGCCGAATTCGAATTTTAAGAAGTCGAGTTGTAAAAAATAACATCAAAATATCTTTTTTCGAGAATTTGAGCTCGGGTTATTTATCAAACAAACCGAGCTCATGAGCGCCCTTTTTTTAACAGTTATATGTATCTTTCTTTTTTATTTTCAACGAGAAATTGAAATGATTAAGCTATGAAGCAAAATGCAAAAAGTCTTCCAAACACCAAAATAGTAGAAAAAAGACTTTGAATTAGTAGTATTTTCGATTTGACTCAATTCCACAAAAACATATTAGCAAAATGATTAACACTACTATAATAGAAAAAACTTTGAAGTACTAGAGTTTTCGATTTGACTCAATTCCACAAACATATTAGCAAAGTAAGTAATCAAAATGTACTTAATTCCACAAACTGGAGCTGCTTGTGGAGCCTCCGCTGTTAGTGCTAACTTGGATATCAACTGCTTCAGAGTAATTCATAATTGCTTCCACCTCCCTTTAGCCAAACTAGTACGTAACCCGTGCGATGCACGGGCTGTATTTATTTTTAAAAACAATTATAAGTTGAAATCTATTACTAAATAAATTATATTTCGTAAGACATTTGCAAAGTAATCATAATTTTTTTCGTTCGTAATAATAAGTCATACATAATTAAAAGTCTCATTGTACACAACATTATTAGTTTGATTATTGGGTAACTCATCGTCCCCACAAACTAATATTTTAAATCACTTCCTAATAGTTGCACATGAAACAACAACATATAATTGACTGTTACTAAAAAACGATTTCTTCAAGAACAACTACGCGATAAAGACTAACCATGACAATATGTGGTTTTATATTTTTGTATAAGATGCTTTTATCGTATGAGTTTGATTGGATGTTTATAAGTCTCACATTCGTGTCAAAACAAAAAATATGGTATGAAATTGAAGTGATAATATTTCTTGGTGTGGCAATATCACATATTTTGTTTATTCGGATGATACCAAAATAAAAAAGATTTTCACCACAAAAATTATGATATCGTAAAGAAAAGATCGTTAAAAATCTCAAATTTAGTTAGCATAATTTGTAGTTAAATAGAACCGAATATTATGGCAGTATTATTAAACAAATTATTACTATGATTAATGGATTTTATGTTTATCTCTTATATTCTCTTAGTCTCATTTAATCATCATATTGATTCCAATATTTGGAATAAATTTGATTGTATTGCATAATAATATACAAAAAAAGTTCTTACGTTCAAGTAAGAGATTATTTTTATGAATATAAACACTTGTAAATCAAATTTCTATAAAAATTGCATTTCATATTTATCTTTTTTATTTTAGCATTCTCATTGATTTTGTGTTTATTTTTTTTATACTCGTAGTTTCATTTTATGGCCAATTTATTCCAATCTTCGGAATAAATAAAAAATGTAATATTTAAAATACATTTGTTACGTTTAAAAAAGATTTTAGATTGTATCTATTGCATAACAATATAAAAAAAAAAAATAGTATTAAGTTCAAATAAGAGATTTATTTATGAATAAAAACACCTGTAAATCAGATTTCCATAAACATTGCATTTCGTATTTATCTTATTTTATTCTAGCATCTTGTAGTACAAACAATTAATATGAGAAACGTGTTGTGAATTAAATTTTATTACGAATAAAAAATTAGAATTAAAATAAAATTTGATTTGTGTATATCTAAAAAGATGTTTCACCACAAAATTGTGATACAATAAAAAAAAGGTTCGTTGAAAATTTTGATTTAGTTTGTATGTCTTGTAGTTGAAAATGATAAATATTAATAAAAAACTAATTATTATCAAAGTACAATAAAAAAACATAAATCCATAAAACAAAAATATATAAATCAGAGAATAAAACAACAATATTAAATAAATAAAATAAAAATCTACAAATGATGTAGGAAAAATTTATTCCATATGAAAAAACTCCAAAAATCCGAGGAGAAACAAAAGAAAATAGAGATATTACACAAAAAGAATATAACGTTCGGGTTCTTCACTTGCTGGCAATTTTTTTTTATTCTCTCAAAAATTTCATAGTTATTGGAATGAATTTCTGTTGAAATTTATTCCAAGAATTCGAGGTTTTCAATAGTTGAAATCATATGGTATAATACCACTGTAATTATAGCTAAGTAAAATGGACCCTAAAAGATGGTCAATGATTTTTGATTTATACATATGATGATATGTATCGTTCACGATGGATTCTAGTTTCATTTTATGTATATTTGAAATTTTATGGTCAAATTTTCCTATGTAATTAACTCATATTTTGTCCCTTCTTTAATTGCCTGATATTTTAGCTTCTAGAAAATTTCTACCATTTTTATTCCAATTATTTGTTAATATTACTTTTGAATTTGAAAATTAATTGTTTCTTTGATTTAGAAAGTAATGATTTCATGAAGTGAATTTTAATAATCCTCCATACACTAATATGACTTTACTGTAGTATTTATGAGATTTATATAAGATTTATTTTACCTTTATTTTTTAAAGATAAAATAAAGTATACAAATTAAATGAGATTTGTGTATATATAGAATTCTTGTACCACAAAAATATGTTACCATAAAAATAATGGTTTACCTAAAAAAATAATTTTGACAAAATTAATACAAACATAATCCCTTTTTTCATGGATCCCCTTCCTAAGCAATGATTTTTATTTTTATTTTTTTGATTTTTTATTTAATATGTGTATGATAATTCTATTTTGAAAAGTCATTAATTATTTTGACGAGAAATTCTTACTAAAAATGAATTAAGTTAATCTTTATTATATATAGATAGATTTGCTGCAAGCATGATCATCACATGAAATCCAAAAGCTTCCTCTTATAGAAGACTTTAAAAAAATCTTTAAAAGTATAAATTTTGACAAGGGATTGATTTGAAAGCCCTTATGCCAAACCACATAGATTTCTCACCATATTAGACTGCAGCTCAAGAATCCCTTCTTTAAACTTTTTTCTTTCTTTTTTCAGCAACTTGTTCATTAATCCTTTTAACTTTCAGTAACTTGTACATCTTCAACTCCTTCAACATCACCTTTTGCCTTCTTGTTTTTCATCTTAACCATCAACCTCTTCTTAACCTTAATAAGTTTTTTCACTTGCATCTTCAGCTTCTCATTAAGAATTTTTTTCCACTCCATTTTCTTTTTCCATCAGAATTTTTCCAGTCCATTTGATGAAGCAAAATGCAAAAAACTTTCAAACACCAAAGTAATAGAAAAAAGACTTTTGAATTAGGTGTCTTTTCGATTTGACTCAATTTCACACAAACATATTAGCAAAATTATTAACACTAATACAATAGAAAAAATTTTGAAGTACTATGCATTTTTTATTTGACTCAATTCCACAAACATATTAACAATGGAGGTAAGCAAACTGTACTTAATTCCACAAATTGGAGCTGCTTGTGGAGCCTCACTGTTGGTGCTAATTTTGATATCAGTTGTTTCATAGTACTTCAAAATTGCTTCCACATCCCCTTTAGTCAAATTTGTTGTAAGCATGACCATCTAATGAAACCCAAAGAGCTTCCTTGTATAGAAGACTTTAAGAAAGTCTTTAAAAGTGTAAATTTTGATAAAAGATTGATTTGAAAGCCCTTATGCCAAACCACAAAGACTTCTCACCATATTAGGCTGCAGCTCAAGAATCCCTTCTTTGAACTTTTTCCTTTTCTTTTTCAGTCACTTGTTCATTAGTCTCTTTAACTTTCAGTAACTTGTACATCTTCAACTCTTTCAACATCACATTTGTCTTCTTCTTTTTCATCTTAACTCTCAGCCTCTTCTTAACCTTAAGCTTTTTCACTTGCATCTTCAGCCTCTCATGAAGAATTTTTTTGCACTCCATCTTCAGTCTCTTCTTAATCTTAAATCTTTTTTTCTATTATTTTGGTGTTTGAAAGTTTTTTGCATTTTGCTTCATAGAAAATGGAGTTGAAAAATAGAAAAATTTTGATGAAAAATAAAAAGGAGTGGAGAAAAATTCTTCATGAGAAGTCGAAGATGCAAGTGAAAAAGTTTAAGATTAAGAAGAGACTGAGGGTTAAGATTAAAAAGAAGAGGCTGAGGGTTATAAAGAAGAAGGCAAAGGTGATGTTGAAGGAGTTGAAGATGTACAAGTTACTGAAAGTTAAGGGACTCATGAACAAGTGGCTGAAAAATGAAAGGTAAAAGTTCAAAGAAGAGATTCTTGAGCTACAGCCAAATACGATGAGAAATCTTTGTGGTTCGGTAGAAGGGCTTTCAAATCAATCCCTTGTCAAGATTTACACTTTTAAAGACTTCCTTAAAGTCTTATCGTTCCAAAAAAAAAAAAAAAAAAAATCCTTAGAGGATGATTGGATATAAAAAATTTCGGTTTTGTTTGGATTTTTTTGTTTGGTTTGGTTAGTTTTGAAAAAGTTGGTATGGTTAATTGTTAGTGGATATATTAAAATAATATTTGAAATAAAATGATTAAAATTGATTTGATGTGAAGTAGGAAAGAGAAGATTTGAAGTGATGGTTAGTTAAAATTATGTGAGTAGATGAATAGTGAATTAAGGTGATGTTGTGTGTAAGAATGATTGATTGGTATTATTTAATTATATTGATAATACTGATGATAGTGGAGTTGAGTTAAAAAAATGATTGAGTTAAAAATGTTTGGATTTTTTTGAAAATTTTTTGTATCCAATCATGCTCTTAGACTTCTATCCAAGGAAGCTCTTTGAATTTCATGGGATAATCATGCTTACATCAAATCAATTTTAGCTAAAGGGGATGTGGAAGCAATTCTGAAATACTCTGAAGCAGTTGATATCCAAATTAGCACTAACAGTGGAGACTCCATAAGCAGCTCCAGTTTGTGGAATTAAGTACAATTTGATTACTTACTTTGCTGATATGTTTGTGGAATTGAGTCAAATCGAAAAGACATAATGCTTCAAAGTTTTTTCTATTATATTAGTGTTAATCATTTTGCTAATATGTTGTGTGGAATTGAGTTAAATTGAAAAAACAACTGATTCAAAGTTTTTTTTTTCTATTATTTTGGTGTTTGGAAGTTTTTTGCATTTTGCTTCATAGAAAATGGAGTGGAAAAAAATCCTTCATGAGAAGCTGAAGATGCAAGTGAAAAAGCTTAAGATTAAGAAGAGGTTGAGGGTTAAGATGAAAAAGAAGAAGACAAAGGTGATGTTGAAGGAGTTGAAGATGTACAAGTTACTGAAAGTTAAGGGACTAATGAACAAGTGGTTGAACAAGTGGTTGAAAAAGGAAAGGAAAAAGTTCAAAGAAGGGATTCTTGAGTTGCAGCCTAATAGAGGGATAAATCTCTGTGGTTTAGAAGGGCTTTCAAATCAATCCCTTGTCAAGATTTACACTTTTAAAGACTCTATACAAGGAAACTCTTTGGGTTTATGGGATTATCATGCTTACAACAAATTTGACTAAAGGGGATGTGGAAGCGATTCTAAAGTACTCTAAAACAGCTGATATCCAAATTAGCACTAACAATGGAGGCTCCACAAGCAGCTCCAGTTTGTGGAATTAGTACCGTTTGATTACTTACTTTGCTAATATGTTTGTGGAATTGAGTCAAATCGAAAAGACATAGTACTTCAAAGTTTTTTCTATTATATTAGTGTAAATCATTTTGCTAATATGTTTGTGTGGAATTGAGTCAAATCGAAAAGACAACTAATTCAAAGTCTTTTTTCTATTATTTGGTGTTTGGAAGTTTTTTCCATTTTGCTTCATAGAAAATGGAGTGGAAAAATGGAAAAAATCTGATGAAAAGGAAAATGGAGTGGAAAAAAATTCTTTATGAGAAGCGAAGATGCAAGTGAAAAAGCTTAAGATTAAGAAGACGTTGAGGGTTAAGATGAAAAAGAAGAAGGCAAAGGTGATGTTGAAGGAGTTGATAATAAACACAATAACAACTCAACTTCAACAACACCGCCCTGTAATTCAACAAACTCGATTACCTTGAGATGCTCGTGCTCTGGTTCTGCCTCCATCTCCTCCACACGTTGCCTCCTATATACCTCATGACGAGACGGCCATGAAACCTGCTACAAAGGGACAACAAAAATGAAATAATAGAAAAGGCACAACAAATATGTATCCCCCTAGGTTCTTTTGTCTAGAGCACTATTGTTAGTGCCTCTCATTTCCCTTCGTTAAGGGTGCATTGGGTTTTCTTAGCCTCCGGGTTATACAATTTTTTACTTGAGTTATAATATTTATCGTTTCGTTAAAAAAACCATAAAAATAAATAAATAAATAGATAAATATGTTGGTGTTACTAAGTAGTATTGGCTTAATCATGCAGTAAATGGTTAAAGGAACAAGTTCTTTTGTACAAGAAGGAAATCATGCTATAATCTAAAAGCAAAAAACATAGTGTCTTTCGCGAAACACGGAAAATCATGTAAAGATATTCACAACTAAGAAAACTAACACGTATGTAGAAAATAACGAGGCCTAGCAAAATTAGCAATGAGAATGGAAATAACGAGTAAGATTCACCTATAATGTGAGTCTCTGCAATAAACAAGAAGTCTCCAATATATCCGCACAAAAGAGAAGGCTCACAACAATATAACCACACAAATGCAGCTCCAAGCGCTTGAGATTCTTCATGCTCGGTAACTCTGGGAAACTTTTAAATCCCTATCAGTTTAACATGTGGTAAGTATGGATTAGTGAACAAGGGTCTATTGTCATTACTTATTACTTTCACTTGTGAATTGGAAATTAATAAAACAAGACACTAGCTAACTAAAAATGCTACCTTGAAGTTCAAGTTGAGCTCAAACTTTTCCATTCGCGAGAGGAAGCCCGAAAAGTGGCAGCTGTTGTCAACAACAAAGCCCGCACATTCTCCCCCAATGGAAGCCTCCACGAGATTCGGGGCGTTGGTAATAGTTCCCTTTGGCCTCTGACCGCTGTACGAAAAGGACACAAGACAAGTGGCCAAAGAAATTTCTATGTATTTCAAGGGCAGTCCATTATTTCAAATATTTTAAGATTGGGAACAGAGCTCGAAACCCGAACCCGTGCAAAGGATTTGGAATTTGCGTACTTGATATTTCGGCCTTCAAAAACCACTCTGCGGGTGAGTGTCCATAGTTTAGCCCACCTACGAGACAAGATTGTGGTTCGTGCAGCTTGTTTCAAACTCAATCGGGAGAGAATGGGAATGAGAATGTCGTTGGGTAACTCATCAATCAAATTTTCCGAATTACTTGTCACGTCGAATTCGGGGCTAACAACAGAGTTTGGTGGTTCACTAAAGGCATTGCTTTCACCACAAACATCTTTTGAAGGTTCACTTGTTTCATCATCCTGAAAATCACATAAATAAAATCAAAGAATATACATACATATATATATACTAGTGGGCTCTCGGCTGTGCACGCACAGCCAGCCGTAATCTAGTCTATAATTGTGAAATATTCAAAACAAATAAATAAATAAATGTAATTCTTCCAAAGGAAACACCATCATGTTAACTAAACGTATGATTGTGTCATCTATTCACAAATAAACGCGTAATTCTGTCGTATATCCATAAACAAAAATTTCAAGCGCCTCAATCTGACCACTTTTTCGTTGGATGTGCACGCCATAGTCAGTCCTAGTTGAGCCTATAATAATGAAATTGTGTTTTTTTTTTTTTTTGACGTAAAAAATGTGTCTAACTTTATACATATATTTTTCAAACTCGAAAAATACACATACATACATTTGTTAGCATTTCTAAAAGTAACTTGAAATTACTTTATAAGAATTCATCCCAAAGGTACAACATGATAAGATATCCGCCAATCACAAAAAGCGTCAAAACAAAGTTGTGGGTTTACCATAAAATCTAAATTGCATTGAAAATCAAAATATTGCAATTGTCTTAGTAGTCTACCCAACATAGCATCATAAACCTTTACTAAATGGTTATAGCAGAAAAAGATTAAGTCGAGAAAAAACAGAGTATATGGTAAAATAATAAAATATGAATGAATTGTATTGACTTCTACAATATTTGCATCATCAAAACCATAAGCTGGGAGATCATCGACACCAAAAGTCGAGAGTAATATGTCGTATTAACCTACGATGCAAATTGCACTCACCTTTCTTTCTCAATCAAATCCCCAAAACCAATGAAATTGACACTTTTTTCTTTGCAAAAAGTTAAAAAAAAAAAAAAAAAAAAAAAAAAAAAAAAAAAAAAAAAAAAAACAATGTCCACCACATTCAGAAACATTATGGTTGCTTAAGTTTAACATTGAACCAACCTCGGCTACTTCCTGTAATTTCATTACTACAATGGATTATTTTGTAATTAGATCAAAACTCAAGGTTACTTAAAGTAATTATTCCCTGTAAAGGATATCTATGCGACTTCATCTAGTTATAAGGAACCATAAATATAAACCTCCTCTTGATATTTGCTTCTATTTTACAAATTCAAGATGGATATAGCTAAAATCTTAGCTATAATTCTATAGGTAATGGAACACAAACTTATAGGTCTGAAATCAGTGATTTTTTTTGGAAATTTAACTTTAGGAATTAAGGTAATGGCTGTTTTATTGGTATCTTTAGGCATACAGCCACTATCAAAAAAATTTACTATAGCAGAACACAAGTCATCTTTTATTATATCCCAGGAAGATTGAAAAAACAGGGGAATAAAGCCATCTATACCTGGTGCTTTTTGTGGATCCATGTCCCACAGTGCTTTCTTGATCTCTCCTTCATCCACCACTCTAGTGAGTTTCATATTCATTTCATTAGTAATGGATGTGGGGATACCCATCAGAAATTCATCATCCTCACATGGCTGCAATGATGTGAACATCTTTTGAAAGAAGCTCAGAACCTCCTGCAACACCTGCTCTTCATATTCACATCTATCCCCACTCAACCTCTCCAGATTTTCTAAACTATTCACACTCCTCCTTTGCCTCACACATGCTTGAAAATATTTAGTATTTCTATCCCCTTCCCTAAGCAACCTCACCCTAGCTGTCTGTTTCCAGAATAATCCCTCCCTCCTGTATGCATCATGCACTCTTCTTTTGTATTCAAACCACTCTTCCCAATTCCTAAACCCCCTTTGTTGCCCCAAAATCTGTAATCTCTCATTGCACTCCTTAATCTCTCTGGCTGAATTGGAAATTTTTTGACTAGCCCACCCTAGTAAAGCCCCCCTTACATTCTTCAATTTCTGCTGAAATCTATACATCCCAGTCCCAAAAGCTGCTCTATCCCATCCTGCCCTCACACAATCAATAAACCCCTCAGTTTTTACCCATCTCCCATCAAAGTGAAACCTTTTCTTTTCCATGCTATTCTGCCCCTCAATATCAAAAACTAACATACAAAGATCAGAGGATACCAAAGGAATGTGGAGAACCTTGCTATTGGGGAATTGAAGGATCCAATTTGGGGAAACAAACACTCTATCAATTTATCTTCAATGAACTCACTACCCTTCCTATTATTTGACCAAGTGTATGGATGTCCCACTATAGGACAATCCATTGCACTTAGTTTCTGAACAAACTCCTTAAAAACTTTAAAACTAGACTCTACCCTTCTACTA
>CACSLK010003174.1:4809398-4836992 GCA_902706635.1 Striga hermonthica
TTTTTTTTTTTTTTTGGTACATATTTTTGTACCTAGTTAATGAAAACAAAAAACTACTATCCAAAGGTAAATTTTAAGTTTTGATCTCCTCTTTTGTTGATAAAAATATATATTAAATAAGGAACACAATATAAGTAACATTTAAAAAAATTATTAAGAAAAATTGATCTATCTTTTGATGCTTGAAATTTATACTTGTTCATTTTTGTAAGATGGACAAAGTACAATAGTGTTCAATATTAATTACCAATTTATTTTAGAAAAAAACTAAAATAATTAGGAGCAAAAATGTCATCCTTCAATGCTCGTCACTATGGTATTAACTAAACTAGCCCCGGCTAGTTTTGAATCCTAGCTACGCCCCTGTTTGCAGATTCCTTAATGATAAAGATATAGTTTTAGATCTTCTATTAATCCTGTCAAGCCCGTTTGGATAAGCTGCAAGGATGAATAAATTGTGTGGATAAAGCTTCAAGAAAGCTTCTTTCTTTTTGTCAACCTAAGGTATCACAGCTAGTAAGAAGATATCACGTTCCTTTTTCTTTGGCCGCCTTAAATCTAAGAGTACCTTGTGTAGATAGCCAGATTTCAAACATAAACTCATAAATTCATCAAAATATGAGAAGTAGATAAATTACCTTTCTTATACATTTTCAAGGGTGACTGGTTTTTCCCTAATGAAACACAGATGGGGTTTATAAAGTTTTATCAGTTTGGCACAGGAAGCTTGGTTCAGCCATAGCCTAACACACAGAAGTAACCGTGGCATGCTGCACAACAAAATAGAACAGAATTAAACAATGCGGAGGTAATAAATACGAACAAAAAAATATCAACAAATGGTCGAACATGCACACTATTCATAATAAGAAACATAACTGAATAATAGCTTTCAAGATATAACAATTGTAGTCATTGTCTTAGAAGAAAGAATCATTATCCCTCCTACAAACAATTCATCTTACAAACAATTCACAAATGTCTTCCAAAGTCGCTCATCCCACACTTAGTTGAACCTAAAAACTATTGAAACAACATTACTCATGTGAACCTAAGGGTTTTTCAAACAGAATTGATCAAGGTGGAAAGCCCTTCATGGGCAGGATTCAATGTACTCTCCACCATTTATACAGTGTCTTGCTTTACATGATCTCCGTGACATTCGATTTGGATAAAACGAGACTAGAGTTAGCAACTTTGTATGGTGATAGAATTAGCAACTTCTTTCTCCTTCCAACCAGGCTGGTCTGCCCCTAGCCTAATTTCATTTATATTTTTTCTAACTCAATGAATATTGCAAAACTAACTGTGAAACATACAACTATTTTTCGTTCCAAATTTGGTCATAGTATTCCATTCTTAAAAAAGCAACTCATTAATATTGATCAAGCTTCATCCTACAATCTAAGACGAAAACACATAAAAACCAATGACCAACAGAACTTTGAATCACCATATCCAAACCACAGAACAACGAGAATGTGATACGAACAGAATTTTCTCAACCACCAATGATTTTAAAGTCACTAATTTCATCATTAAATTTGACCGAGAAAATTCATGCCCTATTAACAATTTGAAAAGAGGGAGTGAAGATAGAAATTACCGGCGGATTGGGCGGCTGGCGGCTGCGGCTGGTGTTCAATGCGGCGGTTTGAAGATATAGTTTAGGAGGGTCTTTCATCGTAAATAAAGGCATGCTCTTTGTGCCCGTATCCAACTATCTGAATGATGCTTTTTGTACCATTCCTAGCGATAGGCAGAGGAAGGAGTATATGATAATGAAGGTTTATTTTGTTGTTACAAATATATACCTTCAAAATAATTTTTTTTTAAACTATTGTTAATTGTAGAAAATGTAGTATTGTTAGTTGTTAGTGAGTTTTTTTATTTCATAGTAATACTATTCAAAATAAATACTTGAGGTTGATTTGATGTAAAAGTAAGAGAGATAGGTGAAGTAATGGTTAGTTAAGAGTGAGTAGATTAAAGTTGATATGACATATAAAATTGATTGATTGAAATGATTTAATTATATGATAATATTGGGAATAGTGGAGTTAAGTTACAATTGAGTTATATCTATAGCTACAGTGAAATTGTATAGAGGTTGGAGTTGTAAACGAGCCGAGCCCAGCTCGAGCTCGAGCCAAGATCAGCTCGTTAAGTAAACGAGCCTAAAATCGAGCTCGAATCGTTAAGGCCTCGAGCTCGAGCCGGTATCGAGATTTAACGAGCCGAACTATAGAAATTTATATAAAAATTCTATTTTTGAGCCTTACCGAGCCGAGCCGAGCCGAGCTCGGCTCCTTAGCCAAACGAGCTTTAAATGAGCTTGAGCTCGGCTCGTTAAAGCCTCAAACTCGAGCCGAACTTGAGCCTTAACGAGCCGAGTCAAACTAGACTCGTTTAATTTAATATCACTAATAGAGGTATACAACAACTACTAGAATAGAGCTTATCAAATAACTAAGTAACTTAACTCGCTTGTTTCGACATTCCTCGGGGTGGGCAGGTGGTCGAAAAAGTCCACGCCTCCAAGCTGGACGACCACCATGCTTTCAGAACATCCCCTGGGGTGGGCAAGTGTCAAGACTAAAGCCTTTCATTTTTACAACATCACGCTCAAGGGGTGGGCGAAGGTCGCTTGTTTCGAACATTCCTTGGGGTGGGCAGGTGGTCGAAAAAGTCCAAGCCTCCGAGCTGGACGACCACCATGCTTTCGGAACATCCCTTGGGGTGGGCAAGTGTCAAAACCAAAGCCCTTCATTTTTGGAACATCCCGCTCAATGGGTGGGAGAAGGTCGCTAAACATTCATCGGGTGGGCAGGTGGTCGAAAAAGTCCACGCCTCCGGGCTAGACAACCACTAGGCTTTCGGAACATCCCTTGGGGTGGGTAAGTGTCAAGACCAAAGCCCTTCGTTTTTGGAACATCCCGCTCAAGGGGTGGGCGAAGGTCGCTTGTTTTGAACATCCCTCTGGGTAGGCAGGTGGTCGAAAAAGTCCACGCCTCCGGGATGGATGAAACCATGCTTTCGGAACATCTCCTGGGGTGGGAAAGTGTCAAGACCAAAGCCCTTCGTTTGTGGAACATCCCGCTCAAGGGGTGGGCAAAGGTCGCTTGTTTCGAACATTCTTTGGGGTGGGCAGGTGGTCGAAAAAGTCCACGCTTCCGGGCTGGACGACGACCATACTTCGGAACATCCCTTGGGTGGGCAAGAGTGAAGACCAAAGCCCTTCGTTTTTGGAACATCCCGCTCAAGGGGTGGGCGAAGGTCGCTTGTTTCAAACATTTCTCGGGTGGACAGGTGGTCGAAAACATCCACGCCTCCGGGCTGGACGACCACCATGCTTTCGGAACATCTTCTTGGGGTGGGCGAAGGTCGTTTGTTTCGAACATTCCTTGGGGTGGGCAGGTGGTTGAAAAAGTCCACGCCTCCGGGCTGGACAACCACTATGCTTTCGGAACATCTCCCGGGTGGGCAAGTGTCAAAACCAAAGCCTTCGTTCTTGGAACAT
The DNA here is from genome assembly GCA_902706635.1 of Striga hermonthica. NCBI lineage: Eukaryota > Viridiplantae > Streptophyta > Magnoliopsida > Lamiales > Orobanchaceae > Striga > Striga hermonthica. Next base: position 4,812,919 of record CACSLK010003174.1, read on the forward strand.
CCCGCTCAAGGGGTGGGTGAAGGTCGCTAGTTTCGAACATTACTCTGGGTGGGCAGGTGGTCGAAAAAGTCCACGCTTCCGGGCTGGACGACCACCATGCTTTCGGAACATCCCTTGGGGTGGGCAAGTGTCAAAACCAAAGCCCTTCGTTTTGGGAAGATCATGTTCAAGGGGTGGGTGGGCGATCTGGTCGATCCTAGTGATGGAGTCACATGAAGACATGGAGCTTATGGGAGACCGCGGTAGCAGGTCGATGGTGCCTATTTGGTCCTATCGGGTTTTGAAGTTGCTAGAATCCAATAGCGTACACACGTCCGTCTACAGCAGAAAGTTGGTCTCTGTTCATGTCATGTAAAGTTGGAAAACACCATGGCAAACTACACGGTTTTTTTTTTGGTTTAATCTTATGTCAAGCGGGATATCGAGCACATCGGGTGTGCATAAAGTTTAACTCGACTTATGTATGTTTACGCTTAATTTAGGACGGAGAGAAGACTTGCATATGGCGAGGATCCCCCACATTATTTTCACAACAAGTCACAACAAATGACGACAAGCACGAAGAAATGACAGAGTTCTTAAGTTAGTCCATGTATATCACAAGTGGACTACCAAGGTTCTGCACAAGAAATGGAATACCACATCACAGTGTCGAGTAAGCAAATGATTTAACTCTACTTAAGCATGGTTATAATTACTCAAACCGGAACGGGATAAAAACAACAGTTATAAGGAAAGAAAATCAAACTCCATTCATCATAGTGAAATTTACAACGTCAAAACAAAAGTACAAACGTCAAAATAAAATACATCAACTTAAAGTTATTTAGGAGAATGGGTGGATTGAGTTGCGGTAGTCGGCTGGGCCGCAATGGTTGATGAGACAGTAGTCGTGACCAACTGCGCAGCCGTGGCTGAGAGCGAGGAAGCAGCATCGGTCGACTACAAGGCTATAGCAGTGGACGAGGAAGCAGCACCCATTGACTGCACGACTACAGTTAAGGATCTAGCAGCGACACTGGTCGACTGTGCAGTTGCAGTCGATAAAGGGCCAATAGAAGACTGAGCGGCCACAGAAGCAGATGGACCAGACGAGGACGAAGGAGCGCTGGTGGTCGATAGTTGAAAATGAGGGTTACCCGGCAGACGGACCAGTAGAGTTTCTCGCCAGCTTTAGGGAAGTCGAAGTAATATTGCAGAGTTTTGTCTCGTGCTAAAGCTCGCTCCAATGACTCCGACCACCAGGGATGTTCAGGAGGGAGGGTGGGATCGCCAAAGAACTTAGAAGGCGCAGAGGGGATGGCCTCCCAGGTCTTATCCTGGTCGATCTCGCCCGTGAATCCCTGCTCCATCAACCGTCGCTCGACCTCTTCTATACTATATCTATAAAAGTCTATCCCCATACTCGAGGCTTCTTTGAGGAAAGCCGTTGACCGGAGATAGTCGTCGATAAGCTGCTTCCGATAACCATCCAGGAAGCTCTGACCTAGCTGGGACCCCCACAAGGCTCGTTGGGATTGCTTTACCGCAGCGATGGCAGCAGCCTCGACCTCTTTCTTTCTGTTGGACCTCTCCACCTCAAGGGCTTTATCTTTCTTTTTCAGCTCGTCCTTGAGGCAGCGTACTTCCTCGTCGTCCTTCTTCACCTGCTCAGTCAGCTCATGCTGAGACTTGAGCAATTCCTGATTCTCAGTCTTGAGTCGCTGGTTCTCGGCATCAAGCCATCTGTTGCCGCCCTCGACCACCGAAAGAGGACAACCGGAGCTTTCCAAAGTTTCTTCGAGGAGGGGGGTGACATAAACCACAGTCTACACAAACAAAAATTAAAATATAGACAGGTGTAGAGGAAATTATGGGTCAAAGGTGGAAATATAAATGACCATACTTGAATCAGAGCACGAGCAGTATATTCGCCTTGGGCCTGTCGGTTGGCAGCCCAGTGATGGGTGTCCTCGAAAGAGAGGAGACCAATCAGGTGAGATAGTGCCTCGCGCGGACCCGCCCCTGCTAGGGAGGGAGCGCGAGAAGGTAGCTAAGCAAGTTGGCTCTCAACAGACTTTGCCTAGAGATGAGAGCGCTTGCTGGGAGATTGAGGAGGATCAATTTTTTGGGTGGAGGATGTAGGAATGAACACCTAGGAACGTGGGCGCTTCTTCGAGACTTTACTCTCTTTGGTCGACGAGTGACTAGATCGGTCGGCATGTTTAGGAGGAGGGGACGGGGCCTTTTGTTTTTGCGAGCCAGAAGAGGCCCCCGACTTCTCAAGGCGAGGAGACTCCTCTTTGGTCGAAGAGGTATGTTTGGACTTGTCGGCCACACCAGAAGAACCCTTGCTCGCAGACCCCTTCTCGGTGGATTTCTTGAAATTAGGCTTGGGTAAAAATCCTTCTGCATGAATAAAACACAAGTTTGTAAAACCTGGTCGGCAAGGCAAGATGTAACAAATATAAACATGTAACAATATCGGTTCAAGCACCTGCTCGAGCTTTTCTATTAAGTTCTGCAAGGTCTGGGTCGACGCATATTCTAAGAAGGGTTTCGGCGACAGTAGGAGAGAGAGGTTTATGGGTAAGGATGCCACAGTAGTGGAGAAGATTCTCGTCCTTAAGCAGAAGAGAAGGGGCGACAGGGTTTGAGTTCCACACAAGGATGCGGCGGTCGAAAATGGGATTTGGAGGAGGGGTGGAATGTTTGATAGTCACTTCTTTGAGCCACGGAGTGGGCGCCCAGGGATAAGGTTGTTTTGGTGATATGTACACGAACTGGTCTTTCCACCTTGGGACGTTGGATGGTCGATCGGCTATAAAACATGCGTTATTTCAGCTCTTCAAATACAAGCCATCGGCTTGTTTAGAAGCCAAGTAACAATAAATAAAAAAAATCTAGGTCTACTCGACCCATACGGACGATGGAGAGAATAATGAAGGTTTTAAAAATCCTAAAAGCATTGGGGGAAAGTTGGTTCAAGGCTAAGCCGTACAGGCCACACAAGCCGAGCAAAGCTTGGCAGATGGAGAAGCGCAAGCCGAGGTCGAAATGGGCGGGGAAAAAAGTGCATGAGTTGGGCGGAGGATTGTCATAAGTGTCGTCATCACTAGGAGTTTAAAAAGTACCGGGATGACCAATTAGGTTGAAGTCGAGCCGATTAGTGTTGTGAGGATGAGACGATTTGGGCGACTTAGATTCCTTGAGGGGAATGGTCGAAGAGAAAGGCTCACGGGAAGATAGAGGAAAGAAGTCCTTGGGATCGCGAGAGGAACGATTTGGGTGACTTAGTATCTTGGGGATCATCCTTGTCCTCATCGTCATCGCCAATAGATCAACGAGAGTGCTGAGCAGGGGGTGGTGAAGAAAGACGACTGGTGGCCTACCCTTCTGGCTAGTCGACCAGGTAGGAGGAATGAGAGATGGCGGTGGCAGTAGGACTGTCACTAATAACCATCGGTCGGATAATGCTAATGGGTTCAGGTTGAAGGATTTCCTACACAGAGTCTCTCGAAAAGCTAAGGGTCGCGAAAGAAGAATGAAAGGTCATATCCTTCCCACTGTACCGGTCGTTTTCGCTCGAGTGAAAGAATCTGAGGGAAAAGAGAAGAAAATTAGGAGAAAGAATAAAAACAAAAACAGAGCAAAGAAGAAGAAGAGTGGAGGATGGTACAGTGGGAAGGAGAGAATCGGGACCGCGAAACTCAGGAAGAAACGAGAAGAGGAAAAAGATGAAATTCGAGAATTCAATAAACGTAAACCTAGAGAACAAAGAAAACTTACTCATCGTGAAGGATGTAGAGATCGAAGAAAGACCGTAAAATCCGAGGTTGCAGGAAGCTCGAAGATTGCAAGAAATTCTGTATTGCAGTGTAATGCCAAATTGCGTGAAGGTAAAAAACTTCTAAATGTTGGAATCAATATATTTATAGTATATGAGAATGAGAATCGTCTGCCCTTGGATCGCGCAATTTCAAGGATCACGATCAAAGGATAGATGAACAGGCAAAAAAATATCAATCGCAGTATCAAAGTGATAGATCGAACTACCGTCAATGGAGGAGTGTTAAACTGGATGCGAGATTCGAGGCATCACAGATCACGGGGCAATGATGACGCCTGACAGGCGAAGCGACGGGCCTGAAAAGGCGGACAAGAGGCAAAATTCGAAATTCAAAAATAAAGTGGCGGTTATAACAAAGGATGGGTGAGAATTAATGAAGAACCGTTGGTTGGTCGAGTAGAATAGAGCGGGACCTCAACGGCGGACAAAAGTCTACTCTTAGATCGAGTCATTCAGACTCGACCAGAGTGGGGGGGACTAGATGATATAGGATATTATATACTGGACCGATTCATCGGGTCAGTCTGTTGAAATAGATCAGCGGTCTAGTTGAACCAGACCGGATATCTGTAATAAAGAAAAGAAGTAGAGGACGAAGAAGAGCGGGTTAAGTAGAATTAGACAAGCGCAGGCTGCTCGAAGGTCTGGTCGGGGAAAGATGGTCAGGTAGGCTTGGTCGTGCAATCGACCACTTCGCACCTTAGGGACAACTCAGCACCTACTCCAGACTTGGTCGAATAGAGGAATATATAAAATAATCCCCAGCACATAGAAAGGGGACACGCGGCGCGCGGCGAGCGGGACAGGGCAATAACGGTTTTTGACATTCCATGACACATCGGGACGCGTTTTCTGACACCAAGATAGTGGAGGTGGGTGATTGTACGGACGAGCATGAAGGAAGAAAGGTCGACTTGCCCAAGCCGCTCGTGGTAAGCAGGTAACTTGTCCCTATAAATAGGGACGAAAACTCTGTTTTTACACCTAATCTTCCATACTTACATAATTTTCCATATATTATTCATCTTCTCAAGATCTGAATTGAGTGTTGGAGGCTTTTCACTGGAAAACTTCTCCGGTGTGAGAGTTACGTGCAGGTTTCGCGTTCTACCGACGAGGAGAATGAGCTCGAGGCGGTTTCTAGCCGGTCGGGGTGCGATACTTTTATTAGACTCTAATCAGGTCTGAGATCTTGTAAAACCACTCGATGGGGTAAGACCCATTGGATGTAAGTGGATTTACATGAGAAAGAGAGGATCGGATGGGGAGGTGCAAACCTTCAAAGCTAGGCTTGTTGCGAAAGGTTACACCAAGATTGAGGGTATAGACAATGATGAGACCATTTCGCCAGTAGTTATGCTTAAGTCCATTCGGATTCTCTTGGCTGTAGCCGCTCATATGGACTATGAGGTCTGGCAGATAGATGTCAAGACGGCTTTCCTTAACGGAAAACATCAGGAGGACATCTATATGCAGCAACCAGAGGGATTCATTGCAAAAGGTCATGAGCATATAGTGTGTAAGCTTAATTGGTCCTTTTATGGATTGAAGCAAGCTTCGAGGTCTTAGAACATTCGGTTCGATGAGGTGATCCAGTCATACGAGTTCACTTAATGTTCGGATGAGCACTGCATGTACAAAAAAATCAGTGGGAGCGTGGTGGTGTTTCTTATGTTGTATGTGGATGACATACTTCTTATTGGAAATGGTAAGAATGAGTTGTCAGACGTAAAGGTATGGTTGTCTAAGCAGTTTGATATGGAGGACTTATGAGAAGCGGGACACATTCTTTGTATTAGGGTCGTTCGAGACCGTAAGAAGAGAATGTTGTGCTTATCCCAGTCTTCATACATAGATACTGTCTTGGCTAGGTTCAGCATGTAGTATTCCAAGAAAGGTGCCTTGCCTTTCAGGAAAGGAATCCCTCTCTCTAAGGAGATGTCTCCCAAGACGTCTCAAGAGATTGAGGACATGAAGACAGTTCCTTATGCATCGGCAGTAGGAAGTCTTATGTATGCTATTCTTTGTACCATGTCAGATATCAGCTACGGCTTAGTAGCTAGATATCAAAGTAATCCGGGTAGAGAACATTGGTCTGCAGTGAAGCATATACTCAAGTACTTGAGAAAGACTGAGGAGTACATGTTAGTTTACCGTGTAGACAACTTGTTACCTCTAGGTTCCAGTGATTCTGATTTCCAGTCAGATAGGGACGAGAGTAAGTCAACCTCTGGTTATGTGTTTACCTTGGGAGGTGGAGCCATTTCATGGAGGAGTGCTAAGAAGAAATGCGTGGCAGACTCCACCATGGAAGCCGAGTACATAGCAACCTCAGAGGCAGCGAAAGAGGTAGTTTGGCTCAGAAACTTCTTAGTGGACTTATAGGTGATTCCGAGTTTGCCACGTGGTATCACCGTGTACTATGATAACAGTGGAGCAGTAGCAAACTCAACAACCACGAGCCCACATAGCAAGTAAACACATAGAGCGCAAGTACCATCTAATCCGAGAGATAGTTGGTAGAGGAGACGTTGATGTTGCCAAGATTGCATCTGAGGACAACCTATCTAATTTTTTCACAAGAAGTTTGCCGGAGAAGGTCTTCGTAAAAAACGTGACAGGAACGAGAGTCAAGTGAATGGCGATAGGATCGACATAGATCTTTTAGAACAACAAATTGATAGGACTATACTTGTAAAAGTGAAAGCTTTAAGTATAAGTGGGAGATTGTTAGTGTTTTATACTTAAAGCTTGGCTTTGAATGATATTACACTTTTACCTTTTATGAATGAGAAACATGTTAGATTAAACAAGTTCTACGTTCTGTTGTTTTGCATTAGATAGTGTGGGTCGTCATCGGGCGAACCAAAAATCATGTTATCAGTTACTCGCGAAACAAGAATAATTGGTTCACAACCCAAATGGACTTGAACACCCCATCGTGAACGATTGTATTGTCAACCGTACAGTTTGTCTTGACTGATTAGTTGCACTTGTACATTTATGTATTGAACAAGATCCCAGAGAGGAGCAATTCATTTTATACTGATCATCGTAAACGAATTAGGCCTCGGTTAATTATTGCGTACTCTTAACCCGTAAGATATTAAACATGCATATATGTGTAGTACTTATTACTTTGATTCACATGGGTGAGGCTTAGTGAACTGGGCCAATAGACCCATTGTCTTGGGTAATATTGTTGCATGTAGGATGTGTTGTTAAGATATTTACGGTCACCGTGTGTGTTAGTTTGATGATGTCTCCGGAGTGAGTTCATGAAGGACTATTATGCTAAACCCTGCAAGTGGATTAAATTTCGGCATAGTAATAATGTGTTGAACGAGCGCTAGCTTCGATGAAATAACAATAAATTAATTAATTATTGATTGTCAGTAATCGAATAAATTAATGGACATTATATCTTAAACATGGGGAGATAAATCGAGTAATTATCATGGAATCTCAATTGTAAATTGGGCTAGGAAAATAGAGTGCAATAATATTATGTTGGTGGTCCATTTAATATTATTTAATTAATTAAAATAAATGGCTTAGTCCACAAGTATCTAATCCTAATCTCCTAAGGGACCCTACTGTAGCTTTATATATACATCATTAAGCTAATGGAAAGAGTGAAGACCTCCTCTTACACGCCAATCACGCTTCCCCATTCTCTCTCTCAGTTCCATTTGAGTTTTATCTTCTTCTTGTTGTTCCACCGGTAAGGGATTAAGAGGTGTGTGAGACATACAGTAGAAGATCAGTAGGTAAACCGACACGAAATATATTTTATCGTACATAACTAACCGGAGGTCCGATCAAGACGTGCAGCATACCCAGGCGACCGTATCGACGAGAGCTTTCCCACGCTGCCAATATCGCCGCCATCCGACGCTGCACGCGCCCCCATGCGCCGCCGCAAGCTCCGAGGACTGCAATATAGTCTTCTTTCGTTTGCACCCATTTGATGCAATTTTCGATCCGATCTTGTTCGTGCAACCGTAGGACGTGATTTGCAGACTACTTTCCATTGGTGTGCTGTGTACGACCATCCAGAAGATCATCCAAATCGCCATAAATTTTAAACCGTAAGTTCTCTACGCAAACATTTAGATCCGCTGCGCATAGGTTTACGTTGCTATTGAATTCGTGATATGTGCATAACGAGATCCCAACATTGGTAACCCTACATATTATCTTTAGGCCAGCTACGACGCTTGATCATATGTTCTACCATGAACCAATTGCTCATATCCAAGATTGCTTCGATATTTACTAACTATGTTGCCTTTAGTAATAAATATCAGACATCATTTATTACATATATTAGGCTTCATATTGCCATGCATAAGGACTGTCTATGTATCATGCATACTTAGAATAAGCCTTATGATAGTATCTGAACATGAAATTCGGGATGATCGCAACATATCTTTCTTGTGATCCTCAATTTCAAGAACATTTGTTGATTCTGAATCCTTTATATCCATCTACTTGGATAACCATACCCTTGCGTCTCTCAACATTTTCACAGTGTCCAGTGATTAGGATGTTGTCTACCCATATTACAAAAGTACCACCACATTTTCAATGCGCACACAACGCTTATTTGGTTAATGATCAAATCCACGATTCGAACTTATCGACCAAATGACCGGTTTACCACAGTCCATCAATGAACTGCCTCAGCCAACTGACTAGATGCTCTTAGCCCTTTTTCAATGAACACTTCTGGGTGCTGCTCCATGGTTCTTCCCACAAGACTCTTGGTTAAGGAAAGTGTCTTGACATCCACTCCCTAATCTCATAACTCATACGAGTGGCAACAGCTTTAAATTCGACTACCCGTGAAAAAGCTAACACATAATAGATCTCATTCTTTCTGAGTCTTACCATTTCACAACATGTCTTGCATTTGTACAGACTTAAACACGACTACTGATGAAAAAACAAACTCATAATAAACCCCATTCTTTCTAAATCTAGCATTTCACAAGAAGTAAATTATTAATAATAATATTAGTATATATATATATATGGACTGAATAGGAAAGAGAAGGTTTTGGTTGGGAGTGCAGTGGAAAAAAAAAAAGACTTAGGGACTGAACAAGAAAATGAACAATGGATTGGAGATTTATCTCCAATTACTGTATATTTAAATTCATATTATTATTAAATTAATAAAATTAATTACAATAAAATGTTTTCTATCTTTCAAATATTTTTAATTAAATAATAAATATATTTAGAAAATAATTCTTTTATTTTATTATAATTATAGTGGTTGATAAAAAATAAACATATAATGTAAAGGTTAATAAAATTTTAATAATATAAATTTAAATATAAATAATATCAACTATTAGTGTTGTGAAAACTTGGCCAAACTGGTTGTTAAATCGAGACTCAGTCAACTAAACGGTTGAACTTATTTGAACGAACCGATTTCCAATGAACCAGTCGGAATTGGTTGATCGGACTGTTCAATTATTTTTTAACAATCTTGACTACCATTTTGTCAACTTACACGAAAAAACTTTCTTTCAACAATGTTCACTAATATTTTATTTTTTAATATATTAATAATATAAATATAGATATATTTGAATGTATATATATCAAATATAATTAAATTTATATTTATATTAAAAATTTATAAATATAAATTAACTTGGTAAAAAAAGTATATAATTGACCAGACCATTCAACAATTTTGAACGGTTCATTGAAAACCAATTCGTTCATAGAAACCTAACAGTTTAGTTGACCGATTCTCGATTCAACGGCCTATTTGACCCAATTTTCATAATAGTAGTTGATAATATTTTTATTTTTAAAATTTTGTTAACCTCTATAATTCTATAATTCTTATAAAATTAAATAATTATTTTACTATGCATTTATTATTTAATTAAAAATGATTCCAAATATAAAAAACATTGTAAATTAATTATTATTTTTTGTCTCAAAACTACTTTTACTATGAAAGATTGTTAATACCCACGACATAAAAATTGCAACAAAAAATAGTGAAAAGACCATTTTTACAACACTTGAGACTAAATTTGCAACACAATCAATCTTATAGGACCAAATTTGTAGTTTCCTCCCTTTCCAACCTAACGACTAATGGCCACGTGACTAGCATGTGACACCCCCATTAATGTTGACGGCTTTGGGACTACTTTCGCAACCAAAAAAAAAGTTAAGGACTTAATTTTCATCGAGTAGGACTAGTTTTGCAACGGGCCAAATCCTATGGGAACAAATTTGCAAGAAAAAACAGCAGGAACAACTATCTTGAACGTCAAACATAACTCTTTCAAAAACTCTAGATCAATTCCAACACTTGAAATTAATCTTTAAAATAATGAAGACGTAGAAATGAAAATCGCGAAAATAATAATTAATAAATAAATAAATAAAACAGTTTCGGTATCCTCCCCTCATTATTATATAATAAAGTCAAAAGTACCGATCGAAAGAAAAATAAAGTTAAAAGTAGACTACGTAAAGTTTAAAGAATTTTCAGTAAAGCATAAAATATGCTTAAATAGAATCAAAGATTCTTCTACATCAAGGATGGATTATCACCAGTTCTGCACCCGGAGGCAACCTTGTTTTGAGCTGCTTTGCAACAGCTGTTGCTTTCTCGCAGCGCATTTTTACGTGGAAAAGATGCTCGAATGAGGGATGGATTATCAAGCTCTTGAGAGAAACGGCTCTGCCCATTAAACACAACAGCAGCTCAACTTCAACAACACCTCCCTGAAATCCAACAAACTCGATTACCTTGAGATGCTCGTGCTCTGGTTCTGCCTCCATCTCCTCCACACGGTCCCTATATACCTCATGCCAAAACGGCCATGAAACCTGCTACAAAGGGACGATAAAAATGAAATAATAGAAAAGCACAGCAAGATGTCGACTGATCAAATATGTTGGTGTTACTGAGTGGTATTGGCCTAATCAAGCAATAAATGGTCAAAGGAACAAGTTCTTTTGTACAAGAAGGAAATCAAGCTATAATCTAAAAGCAAAAAAACATAATACTGTGGCTTTCACGAAACACGGCAAACCATGTAAAGATATTCACAACTAAGAAAACTAACACGAATGAAGAAAAAACGAGGCATAGCAAAATTAGCAATGAGAATGGGAAATAACAAGTAGGATTGACCTTTAATGTGAGTCTCTGCAATAAACAACAAGTCTCCAATATATCCGCACAAAAGAGAAGGCTCTCAACAAAATATCCACACAAATGCAGCTCCAAGCGCTTGAGATTCTTCATGCTCGGTAATTCTGGGAAACTTTTAAATCTCTATCAATTTAACATGTGGTAAGTACGGATTAGTGAACTTTTAAATCTCTTTTTATTAATTCACAATTCACAGTTCACTAAAAATGCTACCTTGAATTCCAAGTTGAGATCAAGCGTCCCCATTCGCGAGAGGAAGCCCGAAAAGTGGCAGCTGCTGTCAACAACAAAGTCCGCACATTCTCCCCCAACGGAAGCCTCCACTAGATTCGGGACGTTGTAATAGATCCCTTTGGCCTCGGACCGCTGTACGAAAAGGACACAAGACTAGTGGCTGAAGAAATTTCTATGTATTCCAACGGGCAGTCCATTATTTCCAATGTTTTAAGATTGGGACAGGGCTCGAAACCCGAAGCCGCGCAAGGGATTCTGAATCCTCCAATCTAAGCAGCCGAAGCAAGGGGCAAGCGGATAGAATGTGCTCCACGACTTCCTCACTCACCTGCAATGAGCTCAAGCGGACAACTTCAAGGAAACAAATGGCTTGACAGGCAAGAAACCGAGTCGTGAGGGTGTATTTGCTTGACAAACAATCAAATCCCAAGCAAAGGCATCGTGCCCTCTTTTCAAGAGCAAATACGATCCACTTGTCGATATCAGGCACGCAAGTTCCCGCGTCGAGGTCAAAACATACGGTGAACTCGTCCAAAGTCATCCCCTGATGTGATAGTAGTGTGTTGTTGACCCAACTAATGAAATTCCCCTGATGTGATAGGAGTGTGTTGTTGACCCGACTAATGAAATTTTGCCTTAAGGCCTCAAGGGATTTGGAATTGAATTTTGGGTCTTCAAAAACCAATCTGCGGGTGAGCGTCCATAGTTTAACCCACCTACGAGACAAGATGGTGCTTTGTGCAGCTTGTTTCAAACTCAACCGGGAGAGAATGGAAATGAGAATGTCGTCGGGTAGCTCATCGATCAAATTTTCCAAATCACCTGTCACGTCAAATTCGGGGCTAACAACAGTGTTTCGTGGTTCACTAAAGGTGGTTCTTTCCCCACAAACATCATCTGGAGGTTCACTTATTTCATCATCCTGAAAATCAAATCAAATTAAAACAAATAATATATATATATATATGTATGTATAGCTCCTGGGGCAACTTACACTTCGCAGAAACCTTAATAATGAAGATATAATTTGAGGTCTTCTGTCAATCCTGCTCAAAAAATCTGCAAGCATGAAGAAATTACGTGGATAAAGCACCAAGCTTGTAGTAGGTAGCCAGAGTTATAAATATAAACTAATTAATTAATCAAAGTATGAAAAGTAGATAAATTACCTCCTCTATATCTACTCATATGGGGTGACTGAGTTTTCATCAATAGAACAAAGCTGAGGTTTTTAAGGCTTGATCAGTTTAGGGCGAGCAGGCTTGCGGCAGCCATATCCTCAAACACCAAAAATAATCGTCGTATGCTGTGCAACAAAATATAACAAAATTAAAAACACCAAAGAGATAAACAACCTCATACTTCGGATAAAGCATCAAGCAAACTACTTTCTTTTTGTCAACCTAGATCTATAGTAGTAGATTGTAGTATAGAGCAGGAAATAAATATTGAGCCTGCATATAAATTAATCCTTGTGCCAATCCTCTCCCCATAGGTAACATAGCTAGTAAGAAGATATCATGTGAATTAAGAATCAAGCAAGTTGCTTTTTCTTTGGCCGCCTTAAATCTAAGAGTACCTTGTAGAAGATAGCCAGATTTCAAACATAAACTCATAAATTCATCAGAATATGAAAAGTAGATCAACAAATAGCCGAATATGACACTATTAATAAGAAGAAAGAAAACAGACATAGGGAATAATAGATTTCAATAAATAACAATTGTAGCCATTGTCTTAGAAGAAAGTATCACTATCACTCTTACATACAATTCACACACGCCTTTGAAAGCTGCTCATCCGACACTTAGTTGGACCTAAGAACATTTGAAACAACATCAATCAAGTGAACCTAAGGACTCTTGAAACAGCATTAATCAAGGGGAAAAGCTCTTCCCGGGCAGGATTCTATGTACTCTCCACCATTTATGCGGTGTCTTGCTTTCACATGATCTCTGTCACGTTGGCTTTGGATAAAAAAAAGACTAGAGAAGGCCTTATATTACCATCAGAGTACTTAAACATTGTCTGGTGATAGAATTAGCAACTTCTTTCAACTTCCAACCAACCTGGTCTGCCCTTAACCCATTTTCATTTTTCTTTTCTAGCTCAATACAAGTAACATTTTCACCCCGTTAAAGTTAAAGTTCCCTTACGTCGTATGTTCAAACTGTGCCGTCAATGGCAGTTTATGCAATAAATTTTTGTTAGGTTACTAATCAGGATAAATTTACAGGTTCCACATAACATTCCATTCTTGCAAAAGCAACTCATGAATCTTAATCTAATCGAATACGAAAACACATAAAACCCAATGACCCAACAGAATATTACATCACCAAATCCAAACTACCGAACAAATGGAATGCGATACGAACTGACCAAGAAAATTTAAGCCCTATTAACAATTTGAGAAGAGAGAGTGAAGATAGGAATTACCGGCGGAAGATGGTGGCTGGCGGCGGCGGCGATAGCCGGACAGAGGCAGAGAAAGAATTATATGATAATGAAGGTTTGTTTGGTTCGATGACCACAGTAACAGTTTATGGTGTGTTTAAATCCAAGTTCATTTTCATAAGAAAATCCTCCTATATATAATTCGCTAAGTCTACGTGGCTGTTTCTAGTGTTTCGAAATCTTACATGGTGAAGAATCATGCTTCGTAATTAGGTTTGGACAAATAATATTGATATACTCCTATATATAATTCCCAAATACGTTGAGCCGACGTGACTGTTTCTGGTGCTTCGGAATCCTACTTGGCGAAGAATCATGCTTCGTAATTAGGTTTGAACAAATAATATTGATGTATTAATAATTAATAATCTAGGTTCGGATATTTCATAAACATTATTTAACTAACTTAGGTATTTTTATATCACTTGTACTAATATAACCTTTTAATTCCTTATAATTTTCTATAGTGAGGCACTAACTCCGACTTTTGATTTGTTTCCTTCAATTAGGTATTAAATTGTAAATGTATTTTAAAAGTTAATAACTTTTGTATTTCTTATCAGTTTTACATATATAATATATCAAATAAATCATCTTTTGATGATCGTCGATTTGATATCCATATTGTATATATTGAAATAAATAAATTATATTTATTTTTGTAATAACAAAAGATAATTATATTTATTAAAATTCACTAGAAAAATAAAATTATTTATCAATTGATATATTTATGTTTAATGTAGTTATATGTTGTAAGCTAAAAAAATTATTATAATATAACACAAGTAAGTCGCACAAATAAAAAATGTCATACTAAATAATATATATATATTTTTTTTATAAAAGGTATTTAAATTTTCAACTATTTTTCTCATTATTTTTAGATTTTAAGAAATAAATTAACAAACACTCGTGTATTACACATGAGTTTTAAAAAGTCACTAATGAAAATTCTCTGAAAGTCTCAAAAAGTCCACCAAAGTCATGAAAGTTTTACAAAGTCCACAAAAATCATCAAATTTAAAAAGTTTATAAAAGTCCGTAAAAATCTCAATTGAATACACCTTTAAGATTAGTATGTAGGCAATAATTATAACTTGCATGTATTAAAGCAATAAAAAAATATTTATTAGTATAAAATAGTTTTAAATATTAATAGTTATTTTTTTATTTTATGATATATAATAATTCAATATATGATTTACATATTTATTTCACTCGTTATAATTTGTCAATTTAGATCATATTTATATTTAAAGATAAGAAAAATTTAACATACTCAAATGCTATCAATAAATAATACTTACAACATTCCTTGCAACAATAAATTATTTGGATTTCCAAATAAGTTAAGACTAAAGCTAAAAAATTGTGGCAAATATTATAACCAACCATTATGCCAAAAATATTGTAATATATATTATTTTGAAGTTAAAAATAATTATTGATTTTTAATTACATTAATTATTATATTTTTTTTATATTTTATAATATCATTAATATTTTAGTTTTTCTTTCTAATCTATTAATTTATATGAGATTTGTTACAGTACTGTGAATTGCAATATGACCTTTTTAAATAATTGGTTTGGTTCATTTAATTGATAAAATCAAATGTCATGTTTCACTGAATTCATTCTTTCGTTATATGGCACGTTACAAAATAAATAGAAAATAGAAGGATTTTGACTCCGTTTATCCTTCTAATTGCGTGTAAGAGTGGGTATTTAGTCTTAAGCCTCATTACTTTGTATATCTTTGTTTGCTTTTGTAAAAATTGATATTGTGCTTGTGTTGCTAGGAGGAAAATATTGGATCTTTAGATCGTGAATGCTTGACTAAGTGTGATTAAGAGTTAAATGTTTGCTCGTCTTGTGCTAGATTTTTGGTTTAGCTTCCTAGGGTTTTAGCTAGCATGGCAATGTTCGGTTATTTGTGTGTGTTTGATCATGGAGACTCCGACGAACCAAAATCTCTCTTTCCGATTTCTCTCATCTTCTTGCGTGCTTTCTCTTGCCTTGTTAATTGTTTTCAATTGCCTTCAATTTCGTAAATTAGTCTAGCTTTAATTCAAACCCCCAAATTGCGAGTAGCATGTTTAGGACCTTTTCGGTTGTGTGATTTGGCGACTAGATAATGAACGAAGCTCCGAAGAGCCTTCCTTTGAGAACGACCCGAGTCCGGGTAACTCGGTTACCAATAGCCCAAAAATACTACAAACAAAATGGCGTTGTTAGTATTTATGATGCAATAAATATGCAATAAAAATGTACATTTTATATAGGTAATTTATGATGCATATTTAGTTGATACGAAATGCATACTTGTTATTTTTATATTAAATATATAATGATGTTTATATAGATAATATATGATGCATATTTAGTTAATTCATGATACATATTTAGTTCTTACGAAATGCATATTTAGTTCTTGAACAGTGCATACCTATTTTATTTGAGATCCAATCATAACAATTTATTTGTGTTATTAAACAATTTAAAATTAAAATTAATTATATAATAAAAATCATTAATTATTATATATAATTTAATTGTATAAAATGTGTATTTTATTGCATATTTTCGTTGCATATTTAGTTCATTCATGATGCATATTTAGATAGTAAAATGTGCATATTTAGTACATAAACAGTGCATACATAGTTGATATTATTGGGGTATATTTAGTCCATAAGGATGACATATATAATTCATTTATGATGCATATTTAGTTCATACTAAGTGCATAGTACTGATGCATATTTACTTCATACACAATGCATACTAAGGGTCAACGGTCAATGTTGAAAGTCAACGTCGGAAGTCAACGGTCAACGCTGGAAGTAAACGATTTCATCGGAAGTCAACGGTCAACGCCGGAGTCAACGGTCAACGCCGGAGTCAATGGTCAATTGTCAAAATTTTATATTTAAATAATTAAAATAATAAAAATAAAGAAATAAATAATAAAAATAAAGAATTATTATTTAATTGAAGAGTTAATCTTAGCAACACATAATGTACCGATCTAATGGCTAGGAATGGGTCTCACATTCACATTTTAAATATGTGGACTCATTGAATCTAATCTCTATATATATATAGAGTTAGGATCACATGAGAATGATGCTCTAGGAAAAAAATAATAATATATCTGGTGCATTGGATACACCATATCAATGGTTAAGATGAAGTTAAAATATTGTCAATTATTAATGGCAATGTGGTAATTAAATATACATATGGTGGTTAAATATACACATTGTCCACTTATCAAGGATAAAACAGACATTACACTATATTACAAATCATCTCCTGGGCCCCACCACCTCCACCATAATTCTATCTCATACAGATCTGAAATTCTTTCGCGTGTTCAAGTTCCCACCACCAGAAACGAAGCCCTCCACCACTACTCTCACCAGGGGCGTAGCTAGGATTCAAAACTAGCCGGGGCTAGTTTAGTTAATGCCATAGTGGCAAGCATTGAAGGACGGCATATTTGCTCCTAATTATTTTAGTTTTTTTCTAAAATAAATTGGTAATTAATATTGAACACTATTATACTTTGTCCATCTTACAAAAATGAACAAGTATAAATTTCAAGCATCAAAAGGTAGATAAATTTTTCTTAATAATTTTTTAAATGTTACTTATATTGTTTTCCTTATTTAATATATATTTTTATCAACAAAAGAGGAGATTAAAACTTACATTTTACCTTCGGATAGTAGTTTTTTGTTTTCATTAACTAGGTAAAAAGATATGTACAAAAAAAAAAATCCTAGGTAAAAAAATAAACATATACTCGTGATACTAACAAATATATTAATGTTTAACCATTTATATAAATTTTTAATATAATGTGCCACATTGTTTTACCAACTATTAAAACAATAAAAAGTGAAATTTATGATTATTTTATTTCATATATTAATGTTTAACCATTTATATAAATTTTTAATATAATGTGCCACATTGTTTTACCAACCATTAAAACAATAAAAAGTGAAATTTATGATTATTTTATTTCACACCTATTTATACCATCAAATTTCTTTCTTCACTCAATGAAAATGAAATTTAAAACAAAATGCTATCTATTGCTTTCAAATATGGAATATTCAATCTTGCCTTCACCATGGAATTACAAATATAGCATACACACATGTAGTGGTGTGTAAATTAGACAATTAAATTCCTTTTGGATATTTCCACATTACTACATCTCAAAGTCTATTAATTTTTTCGTAATTATCTTTAATAAAAATTAATTTAAAATTCATTAACTAATATATAATTGTAGTGTTCCTTGTTTTTCAGCCTGGGCTACAGCCCTAGTCAATTTATATGTAGCTACGCCCTTGACTCTCACCCGCCCGTCGTCCGCCGCTACAGCTCGTTTCCCGTCGGCTGCCACCGGAAACAGACATTACACTATATTACAAATCTGCTTTCTCTCTCGCAGACAACCCATCTCCGCCACTCCATCCAGCTTAATCTTTTCCTTTATTCCCAGCGTCTGCCGCGTCGCCGACAGAAGGAAGCCGATGAAGTCCGTCGTCGACCTTCCTTGTTCTGGCAAGTTTGAAAATGTAGCGAATTAGAGTTGTTGTTTTACATTCTGTCCATCGGTTTCCTTGCAGTGGCTGGACGAAATTGAGTACTGTGAGGTGGCCGATAAATTCAGGTCTCACCTCCATTCAAGCAGCCGCCGCCGGGCTCGACCCTGTGGTTATCAGCGGCGGGCTCAATTGAAAGATGGGAGGTGGATTATTTGATTTTGAAATTTGGGGTTTGGGGGCTTGATTTGGTAAATTAGATAAGTTTCATGGACTTATCTACAAAATAAATATTTTTAACTATATTCAATTCAGTTCATGTGTCAAATTTACAATTTATTAAAATTTAAAAATTGAACATTATTAATAAGTAAACTGCACAATATTATGTGTATATACGTACATTAAATAATATTGTCTTAATTAGTCACTTATTAAAAAATAATAATAAATACGCTACTTTGATTACTTGACTGCATAACACTGGGTGTATATATGCGATTCAAAAGTAAAACAAATACAATCAAATTGAACAAATAAAATATTTTGAATTGATTTTTAGTTCGATCGATTACAGATGCTATTGTGCAATCTGGTATTCATGAATGTGCAATCCGATAGTCATTATAGTGCAATCCTCCCAACATTATTGTGCACGAGCAGTTTATTCATTTTTTTATGATTTGCCCAAGTCAAATTAAACCAAATGAAATAGTTGGTTTAATTCATCGTTTAATCGAATTAACATAATTAATGGGAACAAATTACAGTTCATATTATAAAAAACATATTTAATATTTTAATGTTATATTTAATATTTTCTATTAAATTTTGTTCTAAAGACCTAAAATATATAAATAAAAAAATAATATATATTTTTTATATTCCGATCTATTAGGTTATTTACAAAAAAGATTAGCTAAAAGTAAAAAAAAGATATCGAACCAAAATATAAAATTTTGGACAAAAAAACTTAGTTGGTTTGTTTTGGTCGATGAGGTGCAACATGACATTCGCTAATGTATAATCAGTATAACACTAATTTGCACTCGGAATGAAGTTATTTTGTATTGATTGGTCATAATATTCTAATATAGTTTGATCGGATCTATTAGTTCGGATATTTTTAAAAAATATTTTTTTAATTTTAAAAGTAAAAACACATTTTAATAGCGTACCAATGTACTTTTGGTTTTTTACGCGGGATTATTAGGTTACGATAATGTGCATCATTGACATCATTAGCGTGCATTCCGTGTACTAATATTGTGCAATATGCAATACATATAATTGTTAATATGTAAAAAATTACTTGCACCAACAAAAAAAAATGTAAAAAATTACACATTAAGAAATTGAACTATTGTGCATTTTTTTACTTGTCATCAATATTCATTTACTAAAATATTGTTATAAATTATATATTTGTCCAATGATTAATTGAAAAACAATAAGCATGAAATTGCAAATAAGTCTTTGAACAACATGTAATTTAAATAAAAAAAAAACAAATTAAACCCTAATCCCCAAATCTAAGTTGCAGACTCATTATTCATTTTGCAGACCCTTCGATCATTTCGGCATCTCGGCTCGGCCGCAGTTGCATCGCCGGACACGAAGGCCTTCAGACAACGTCGGGAACGAAGGACTCTCCGACGACGCCTTACATGACGGTGGAGCAGGGCGGAGTTTGGCCGGACTTTTGAACGGACTCGATCGTCGCAGACATTGGCGGAGGTGGCCGGCTGGACAGGGCGACGATTTTCAGTGGTTGGATGATTGTGTCTGCCGCCGGTGTGCGACATACTTCGCACTGGAGGAAGGTCTCGGAGATGGCGAGTTGAACGGCGACGACTCGGAGATCACCGCTTTCGGCAGATGATGGGATTGTTGTTGCGGACGTCGGTGAGACACTATTCTGGCAGGAGTCGGGGCGGCTGCGCCGCCGTGGAAGTCCGGCTCTTATAACGTGTGTGTGTGTGTGTGTGTGTGTGAAGGGGCGTGTTGGTGACGGGAAATGTTGTGTGTGAGTTGTGTGTGGAAATACCCGAGCGTGACCATATATATCCTCCCTATATATAATTTCAGAATACGCTGAGCCTACGTGGTTGCTTTTGGTGCTTTGGAATCCTATTTGGCGAAGAATCATGCTTCGTAATTAGGTTTGGATAAATAATATTGATATATTAATAAGTAATAATCTAGATTCGGGTATTCCATAAATATTATTTAGCTAATTTAGGTATTTTAATATCACTTTTACTAATATAACCCTTTAATTCTTTGTAATTTTACATAGTGGGGCACTAAGTGACTAATATATCCCTGAATTTTGATTTGTTTCCTTCAATAAGCTATTGAATTATAAATGTATTTTAAAAGTTGATAACTTTTGTATTTCTTATCGGTTTTACATATATAATATATCAAATTAATCATCTTTTGATGATCTTCGATTTGACATCCATATTGTATATATATGAAATAAATAAATTATATTTATCTTTATAATAATAAAAAATAATAATATTTATTGAAATCCATTAAAATATTAAAATTATTTTTAAATTGATATATTTATATGTAATGTAGTTAAAAAAAAAACATAATAAATATATAATACAAGTATAATAAAAATATTTATATAATAAATATAAATATATATATTGTAAGTTAAAAAAAAATTAGAATAATATAACACAAGTAAGTTGCACAAATAAAAAATGTCATAATAAATATATAATAATATATATATTCTTATAAAAGGCATTTAAATTTTCAAACTACTTTTTCTCATTAATTTTAGATTTTAAGAAAAAAAATTAGCAAGCACCCGTGTAATACACGGGTGTTGTACTAGTATATTATATTTATGAAACCGTCCGGCTACACTACCCAACTCCCATGACAAAATACCAAATGATGTAATTATACATATTTACTTTACGTAAGCCCTATTCAAATCCGCCCTGGAGTTTCCAATATGATAGCATTAATAATAAATTTTATTGTTAAACATCAAAAAAAAAAAAGAACAATAATTGTATTCACTAAATATCAACCTCCAATAAAATATAAAGTAAGATTACCAATTTCAAGTTCCGAATTTTTAAGATAATAATGATCTTTTCTTTAAATTTAGGGAAATGCTACAGTCCCAGAATCATTCCGTCGAAATTTGTAACAATTAGATCATCATGTAACCGTCGTGGATAGTTGATCTAACGGTTACAAATTCCGACAGAATAGTTCCGTAACGAGACCATAAAATCTCCTTTAATTTTACATTATATTGACCGGTATTTTTGATACAAATTATGATATAATTCAGTATTTGGTGTGTATTTATATATAAATAGTAGAAAGGTAAAACTCTTCTATATCAAAAATGAATTTGGTTGAACTAACAAACATACATGACTTATCAATACGTATATCTTATATTAGTGTCTAATATTTCACCTCGACTCCTCAAGAGAAAGATTCAGAAGACAGAGGGAAGTCAATTGCATGGAACGAAACGAAGTAATTAGTAGTCATAGAAAAAGGGAGAGGAGAGGGACGACAAAGGTTTCGCATGCTACTTCCCCAAATTACATCGACCCTAACCTTCGCTGGTTGAACGGAACTTTCGATTCGCTGTCTCATCGACTTCGCCTTGGGGTCGTCTTCCATTCCCGTTCTTCTGAAGAAATGTCAACTTTAGGACATTAAATGGAAATCACGGAGTGAGAAAAGGGTTTTACCATTTCTCCTTACGGAGCCTCATCTTGGATCGGATTGGATCAGCACCTCTCAGCTACTTAAGCAATTCTCCATAGGTAGCAATGGGTATCCATCAAGCCGAGAAAATCTTATTAAAATTCAAAAAAATGAAGTTCTCACTCGATCAAAAACGGACTAGGAGGGTCAGCTATCAGCTACCTTTCCAAATTAAATGTTGTATTGTATAAGTGGGTCTGGTTGTGAAAGACCTCTGGATAATTTGTGGGTAGAGCCAAAGAGTGTGGTGTGAACTATACAAGCTACCAAAAATATCAATTAATGAAGTTAAAGGCTCCGGTTTATAGAGAGACCTCACCGTTTAAGAAGTCGTTTTCAAATTATATAACTTTTAACTAAGCAATTGCAATAATGTTTTTTTAGGCCGTGATACTGATACATACATATTATTCCACCGGATGTCTTACTTTATAAGGACATCATTTCAAGACATCTCCTCTTTCCTAGCCTTACAGAGTTCACATAATCAACCGGGCTGTGATCCGAAAGACCCGGGATTGCTAATCCTACTATCCTCAGCATAACAGATTCCCAGCACTCTTTATAACCCGGCCCGTATATATAACCCATCATAAAACTCCTCACCAATTCCCAAACAGCATTTAAGAACTCAGGAACCAGAAATCGCCACCCAAAGTAATTCTTGTTCGGCTCTTCCTTCACATTCTGCAGAACAATCAAACATCATTTGACACGTTAAAAGGATTAGCAACAAAAGCTACCCAAAAGTAACACAAAGTACTTACTTTCTCAACGTATAGGCTGTTGAAGTATAAGCACTCCCCAAAATGCTTGTACAAGAAGGTTTTATTATCATAAGGCAGTCTCGGAACAAGATCATTGCAGTAAACGACCCTGAAATACTTTGACTCGGGCTTTTCGAGACGGGCTTGCATATAAGTTCCGAGCTGTCTATTACCAATCCTAGGCTGCCCGAAAGTGTAAACCCCCAACAACCTCTTCATAATCTCCTCTTCTTCATGCAGCACGAGCACGGTAGGGAATAATATGGCGAGGGCCCCACCGAGACTATGCCCTGTCACCACAAACTTTGCATTCACATGCTCTCGGAGCAAATCCTTGAGCTTGCTTCGTACGGTATAGTATGCAGTTCTCTTTCCCATAGGTGTAAGTTCCTTATAACCGTTTAATTTGGGAGGTTTATTATCTTTTGAGTTGCAGTTGGCTCGAAGATTTGCGTAAAACGTGGAGGCTTCGACTCTGTTGCCTAAACCTAAGGCCTCGAGAAATCCCATGTGTACTTTCCCGAGTTTTGGGATTTCGTACCACGAGTAGTCGAAATCCGTGATCCAATCGTCGGCATCAAACGGTTCAGTGCCCCGGAAGCTAATGAGTATCAAGTTTGCATCTTTTGGCTTGTCACACATTATGAAAACTTGGGTACAGTTCTCTTTCTGATAATCTGGAAATAAAACATATAACTAGTGGTGTGAGGATGTGAAGATATATTAGCATTTTCGATAAAGTTTGACGTGAAGTTCATACCATTCCAACAATTGTAGAAGTCAACAAAATGCATCTGTTAAGAAGAAATGGTATTTCAAAGGTTAATGTGCAGTAATTATACGCTATATATAAACCGATATACAGGTAGAGGCAGTATTATACGGATGTTATTACCTTCCAATGAAGATCTACGATGTTTTTGACAACCTTATCATTCTCGTAGGCTAGTTTGGAAGCCATCATGCACATGTCCAATAGAGCCCGATTTCGAATCCCCACTGGCAATTGACTCCCCTCAAAATCATCATGGCTAATTTCTTCTGAGAAAGTCTTGGTTTTGAACAGGTCTATGCGTCCATCTAAATGTCCGATTGCACTTATGAACGTTTCGGAACCTCTTTTTGGTATCACCACATTTCCTGCACACAAAAACCATCCAAATTACGAAACATGGACTACGAAAATACTCTGCAACTTCTCAAACCGAGCATTACTACATAGGCGCACAGTAGAATTTCAACTTAATCTCACTA
>CACSLK010003174.1:4838882-4853888 GCA_902706635.1 Striga hermonthica
AATCATGTATTTTTCTATTATATTATATAATAATCATTGCTAATACCAACTAACAATAATTCACAATATATATAAATTACATAATTATAAACAATTTTTTCAAGTTATTTATGTTAATATTATCTTTTTCTTTTGTATCTCATGAAAAAATTTCTTTAAAAACAATTAGTAAATTATTTTAATAGCTCAGTCAAACAACTTTAGAACTTTATAAACAATTATTTTTTAATAATAATAATCAAACTGTTATTATCTAATGACTATAAACAATTGATCATAATAAGAAAATCGTTAATTATTTTTCCTAATCAAGATTTTGAAAATGTAATATATTCATTATCTTTAATTTTAATATTAAGTTCTCAAATATTACTTATAATATTTTATGTACATTTGTGCATGTGCACATGATATCTACTAGTTGGATTAAGAATGAACTACATTATCAACTACTGTCATCAAGTAGACATGTCATTAATTGCTAGTGTGTGTTTATTGGCATCCTGTTGTGTTAGAATCATGGTTCTCAAAACTGAACCGGTCATTGAATCAGTGAAGCTACTCGTTCAATGGTTCACTGATCAGACTAGTTGTCGAACCGATTTAATTATTATATAATTTTTATTAGTTTTGTATGTATAATATATAATTCTATATATTTTTATCATTAATTTTTTAGTGTATATTGACATTTTTATAAATATATAAAGGAAAAAATAAATAAATAGTCGTGCATATTCTAACTATTTTAGTTGAAATGCTTGATTCCAAGTGTAGGTTTATAATCATAGGTATTATTTTATTTTTTCATTTTTTGGGAAAATATTTTTTTATGGTTTTGGGCATGACAATATTCTTTAAGAGTTTTTGAAGGCTTTGTTTACTTTTTCAAGTAAAGGTCAATAAGGCAAAAAGCCCAATAATTTCAAGCACTAACAAAAAAATTAAGCTAACAAATGTTTCAGCTACAAGGCAAAAAAAAAAAAAAAAAAGTTGGTTGCAATTGTTTGTAAACCATGGCCCAATAACGTTAGTTGTAACGTTTGTAAACCAAAGGTACTGGTTTACCAGTTTTACCGGTTCTTGACCGGTTGAAACGATTATTGACCGGTTTTGCACCCTAGTGGTTGCATGCCTCGAACCGAGACCGATTCTATTTAGTTCTTCTTCTTCCTTGTCGTGTTGCATGCATAAATAGACTGGTTGTACGTTGTTTTCATTGATTTTTGATGAAATGATATGAGATTAGAAAATCCCAAAATATCTGGTTCTAGAGATTTGCGATTTTACATGGTATCCGAGCAATCGATCCTGAAATTCCTTGAGTTTTATTTGAGCTACTTGAGCCAAGCTTCGATCCAGCGCAACAATGGCGATGAGGCGTGAAGGTGCTTTCAATGTTACTGAATCCGATGCGAGGCAGGGAGTGCCTCCGAACAGAGATCCATTCTTCCTCCATGGATCAGACAACCCTGGACTGATGCTAGTCTCAAATCAATTGACTGGTAAGAATTTTCTTTCTTGGAGAAGATCAATGACTATAGCTTTGGGTGCTAAGAGGAAACTAGGTTTTATTAATGGTGATATAGCACAACCTGATGTTGATGATGATGAGTATGATGATTGGAAGAAGGTTGACTGGATGATTTTATCGTGGATTTTGAATACGTTATCGAAGGATATTGCTGAAACATTTGTATATGCTGAAACATCTAAGGATCTCTGGGATGAGATTTGCCAAAGATATGGAGAAAACAATGGACCTATGCGCTATAAGGTGCAAAGAGAGATAAACACTCTAACTCAAGGTCATAGTACAGTTATGGAATATTTTAGCAAAATGAAGAAGTTATGGGATGAATTTGCTTGTGTTGTTCCCTCTCAGATCTGTAACTGTCCTAAAGGTCAAAAGGCAGCTCAACTTGAAGCTGAAACCAAACTAATGCAGTTTCTTATGGGATTGAATGATAGTTATGATCATTTGAAAAATCAGATATTATTGTTTGATCCTTTGCCTAGTATTAACAAGGCATATTCAATGGTACTCTCGGCAGAACGGCAAAGATCTGTTACAAACAGTTTTGATAACATAGAAAATATGGCCATGACTGCAAAGTATGAAGGATATGGCAGGGGACAAGTGGGACAGAATAGAAGTTTTGGTGGAAGAGGAGGTAACTGGCAGAGTGGAAGAGGTAGAGGTGGTGCTAGGTTAAGTAAAGAAGAGAGGACAAAGCTACTGTGTGACAAATGTGGTATGCATGGCCATATAATAGCCACATGTTTTAAAATACATGGGGTGCCAGAATGGTACAAGGATTTGAAGGTGCAGCAAGCCAAATCTTATGCTAATAGTGCTGAGACCTATGAGGATGAAGAACAATGGGGAGTGAAAGCACCTGAGAGAAAGAGTTCAGCAGACAGTAAATTATCATTGGTTGTTAAACAACTACAAGAAATCACTCAGTATATAAAGGGAAAGGAGAATCTAGATGGACAGGTAGATTATGCTCAAATGGCAAATATTGGACATCAAAGAGAGGATGATGGAGTTCACTTTGCTCTAACTATAGCCGAAAATTTGAGCAGTGGTGTATGGATCATTGATACTGGAGCAAGCAGGCATATGTGTGGTGATCTTAACATCATGAGCAATATTTCAGTTTTGAAAGAACCTGTCTCAGTTTGCTTGCCAGATGGGTCACACAAAGGAGTGAATATTGGAGGAACAGTTGCAGTAACTAACACACTTACCTTGAAAGGTGTTCTTTATGTTCCAGGGTTTAAATATAATCTTCTCTCAGTAAGCCATCTTTGTGTAGATGCAAAGGTAAAATGTTCCTTTTTCTCTACTGCATGTATACTGCAAAATTCTGATGATGGGAAGGTGATTGGTAAAGGGATACCAAAGGGAAATCTGTATGTGTGCAAACAGATGATGTAACTAAAGGAGAAGAAGCTGCACTTACTTGCAAATTCTCATTAGACATGTGGCACAAGTGTCTTGGCCATGCTAGTTATAGCACCATGCAGCATATCTCATTCCTCAAAGGGAAGTTTACAGATTCAGAAAGCACAAAGGTTCAGTCATGTGAAGTGTGCTTTAAGGCAAAGCAACATAGGCTTCCATTTAAAACAAGCTTTATACATGCCAACAGAAGTTTTGAAGCACTGCATGTGGATATTTGGGGACCCTGTAAAGAGGAATCACTCACAGCTACACCTTTCTTTTTGACAGTGGTTGATGATTTTAGCAGGGCAGTATGGGTGTTTTTGATGGCTCATAAATCACAGGCTGCAAAACACCTAACTGATTTCATCATAATGATACAAACACAGTTTGATACAACTGTCAAGAAGGTGAGGTCAGATAATGGTCAAGAGTTCCTCAGCAAAGACTTACAGCATTTCTTTAAACAAAGAGGAATAAGTCATGAAACAAGTTGTCCTTATACACCTCAGCAAAATGGTGTAGTTGAACGGAAGCATAGACAACTACTTGAAATTGGGAGGGCTTTGATATTCCAAGGACAACTACCTCTGAAATTTTGGCCATACTCAGTTTTGGCAGTTGCATACATCATCAATAGGTTGCCTAGTGCAGTTTTGAACTGGAAAACCCCATTTGAAAGAGTTTATAACAAGGAGCCAGACTATACAAGGTTGAAACCTTTTGGGTGCTTGACCTATGCAGCAAAGATTCAACCACAGAGATCAAAATATGCACCTAGAGGGAGTAAGTGCATTCACTTGGGAAATGCAACAGGTAGCAAAGGATATCAATTATATGATATGGACAGTGGAGAGTGCTTTGTAGCAAGGGATGTAGTGTTTTTTGAAAATATCTTCCCTTATGACACATCACCTCAAGAGGATATAGTTCTTCCCCAACACATTGAAGAAGTTATGGAAGATGAGACAACAAATTTGAGGGTTATGCCTGCTCAAGAACAGAAGGAAACACATGATGAGGGTCTGAGAAGAAGTCATAGAGTAAGAACAACACCTTTATGGCATGATGACTATCTTTTAACCAAGGATTCAGCACAATGCCTCAGAGTTGATTCCCAGATGCACAAGGAATTCACTGCCAACATATATACTGAAAAGGAACCATCTCATTACAAGCAAGCAACTTTACATCCCTCTTGGGTAGAAGCAATGCAGAAAGAATTGGATGCACTTGAAGAAAATAACACTTGGGAACTCACAGAATTACCACAAGGCAAGAAAGCAATTGGTTGCAAATGGGTGTATAAAATTAAGAGAAAAGCTGATGGCTCAGTTGAAAGATTTAAGGCTCGGTTGGTTGCTAAAGGATATAATCAGATTGAAGGGGTAAACTACTTGACATCTTCTCACCAGTAGCAAGATTGGTGACAGTTAGATTTTTCATAGCATTGGCAGTCCATAGAAGCTGGGAACTACATCAACTAGATGTAAATAATGCCTTCCTTCATGGCACATTAACTGAGAAAGTGTTTATGCAGCCACCTCAGGGCTATGATAAAGCCAAGGCAGGCCAAGTTTGCAGGCTTGTCAAGAGTCTCTATGGGCTCAAACAAGCCTCAAGAGAGTGTAATCTTGAATTGAGCAGAAAATTATCATACTTTGGACTTCTGCAATCTTCCTATGATCATTGTCTTTTCACATTGACGAAGGGTACAAATTTCTTGGCTCTCTTGGTTTATGTAGATGATGTTCTAGTCACTGGTTCATGCTCCTCCCTCATACAGCATTTAAAGAATTTTCTGGATGATCAATTTACAATAAAGGACCTAGGGGCTGCTAAGTTTTTCTTGGGAATTGAACTCAACTACACTGACAAGGGAGTTTTGCTGTGCCAAATGAAGTATATCTTGGATATCCTTGGTGACTTAAACATGCTCACATGTACATCAGCTCCTACTCCATTACCTCTTGGAATTCATCTACAGAACAACAGTGGCAATCCCTTGGATCAACCTGACACTTATAGAAGGCTTATTGGCAGGCTATTGTATCTTGGACTTACTAGACCTGATGTTACTTATGCAGTCCAGCAACTTAGCCAATTTGTCAACAGTCCAACAGATTCTCATTGGAAGGCAGCTCTGCATATACTCAGATACTTAAAGGGTTCACCTTCTCTGGGCTTATTTTATCCTTACAGCACTTCTTCTTTCGCTCTTGTGGCCTATTGTGATGCTGATTGGGCAGCCTGTAAGGACACTAGGAGGTCAGTTACTGGGTTTTGCATCTTCTTAGGTGACTCTCTTATTTCCTGGAAAAGCAAAAAGCAGCACACTGTTTCTAAATTGTCAGCTGAAGCAGAATATCATGCAATGGGATCTGCAGTTTCTGAGCTCATATGGTTACATTTTCTTGCTCAAGAATTTCATGTACCTCTGATTTTTCCTATTCCTTTATGGTGTGATAATCATGCGGCCATGCACATCACTGCCAATCCGGTCTTTCATGAGAGGACGAAGCATCTCGAAATCGACTGTCACGTTGTTCGAGATAAATACAAGCAAGGTTTCATCACTCCTCTGTATGTGGCTTCTATGCATCAACTTGCAGATTTGTTCACCAAAATCATAGCTGGATCTCGCTTTGCTACCCTTGTGTCCAAGTTGGGCATGTTGCAGGCTCACCACGGCCCACCTTGAGGGGCGGGTGTTGGAATTAATGGTCTTGCTGCAGCTTAGAGAAGAAAAGCCATGCACGTGTTCAAAGTGCTCAAAGTCGCTGGGAAGTTTTATGCTGTTTTCTTTTGCGTTTTCTTTGTTTTTCATTTAAATTTGGCTGTTTTTCATTTTGTTCTCATACGGCGTCGTTTCACTTAATGAAAACGACGCCGTTTAGTTCTTATTCTTCCTTGTCGTGTTGCATGCATAAATAGACTGGTTGTACGTTGTTTTCATTGATTTTTGATGAAATGATATGAGATTAAAAAATCCCAAAATATCTGGTTCTAGAGATTTGCGATTTTACAGGTTCCCGGCCGAGCCGTCCGATCCGATCTGGTTTTGATAACCTTGGTTAGAATTGTAGAATGTGTTGTTAATTTTATCTTCCAAAATATTGATGGGGTATGTTGAAAACAATAATTACAAATTTACAACAGAGGAAGCACTCCCTTGCAATCAAATACTCCCTCCTTTTCAAAATAAGTGTCGTTTTGACTTTTTTGATTCATCTATTTTGCTATGTATCTAGACATAAATATGTCTAGATACATAGTAAAATGGATGAATCAAAAAAGTCAAAACGACACTTATTTTAAAAAGGAGGTAGTACAATTTAGGAGAAAAAGATAAAAGCATAATTTGGACTATAATTTAAAATTTAATATAAAGAGTGAAAAGGAAATATTCCATGAAATTTGAGTAGGGTTCATTACAATTAATCGGATTTGAGTAGAATTGAAATTTTTAGATTTGAGAGTTTATATTCTGCCGAAACTTGTAGTCTACCTTTGTCAATAGGTGCGCCGATTTGAGTAGAATTTGAAATTTTTTGATTTGAGAGGTTATATTCTACCGAAGCATGTAGTCTATTGTGTGTCGATTTGAGTACAATTTGAAATTTTTAGATATCAGAGTGTATATTCTGCTGAAGCATGTAGTCTATCTTGTGAGATAAAAGAAAATGAATAAGTATGCAAATCAAGCCAATCCAAGTTCCATTTGCAATGAAATCGAAGCAGCCTTCAAAGAAAGAAAACTTTGTGTATAAATTGACGAACTTTGGGCGAAGACTAAAGACTCGCTGTGCTCAAGCTCATGAATTTTGTGTTTAAACTAACTAAGTGTTAAAATACATACTTGTGAGTTGTCCCACATCGTGTAATGACGTAGCCGTCACCTAGCCCAGTTGGGATTGGGCCTCATATGAAGGACTCACAAGTGAGGGAGAGTGTCACACATCCTCTATACAGGGAAAAGAAGCATAACTTATAAGCCTAGAGGGTTACTCCTCCTACCACATTGGTTTTATGATAGAACCCCACTAAGGTCCATCTAGGCTCACCCTGCTTTTGTGCTCTTCAAATCTGTGGGACCGCACCCGTCAACCCCAGTTTTCTTCACTAAGCCATGTATGACAAAACAGGCGAACTGTTAGACCATATGTAGTACCACAGTTTCACAGAGAACAAAAAATTAGGCGATGTAAAGAAGCAAAAAGAGAACTTATGAACTCGTAACGGTGTACAATTATATAAGTCACAAGTTTGCGGGGAATATTCTAAACATGAATCAAGAAAATTACATCCAAACTTTGAAACGGGGACATACTGTTACATATTAAATATGTGTTTCGATTACACGGGAACCTATGAACTGGCTGAAGAGTTTAGTTCGTACAATATGAACTAAAAACATAAATGAAATTACGAATCGAATGCAGACAGATTAGAGTTGAAGCGATTGAAATCTTTACGCAAGACAAATAGCCTCGTATATTGTTGACGGGTCTGTGCATAATATCCCCAAAGATACAACGGCTAGCTGCTCTAAAGATGTAGCACACCAACTTCATAGCTCAGACGAACAAGAATAAAGTCGAGAACTGAGCACGTATGTTATGATGCGTGAGGCTTATTTCTCGAGAGTACAAAATGCAGATGAGTTTCGTGTGTATTTTTCCAGCTCTAAACAGTGTCCTATTTATAGGATTTCCAGCCAACAAGGGATGACTCGTCAGCTTGTAACCGCCAAGCAATTAACAACCATTCATGGTTGTTTTAATTGCAAAACTTTTCAGGTTTAGATCATCATTAATCCACCTTATAACTCCTGAAACCGTCAAGTGGTGGACAATTGAAAGGTCATACGTCCAAGTTCAATGGACCTGGAAAGATGTCACACGGGATGGGTCAAAACCTATGTGACCAAAGCCAACACCAACACTTGGTGCATAACTTTGTTATTGTTGTGACATCTCCAATTCTCTTTATTATAATAAAGTGAGTTAATATCATTTGAAAGTCCTGTGTGGGATAGGACTTTTGACCATTTAAATCTCACAACCAAAGTTTTGTGTGCCCATTTATGGCTAACCCTAATCATTTATTTCTCATTCACTGAAAATTAATTTTGAAAAAATAAATATACCACGAGTATCTACTCGAAAAGTAGATTTCTTCTACACAATTTAATTTAAACCCCAATTAAATATTTAGCCATCAAAAAATCAGTCAAAACCAGCTCAAACTCAATTTTATATAACTGGTTTTCCAACAATCCCCACATGAGTGGACATCAAATGTATGCATGTATGCAGACTCTTATGCTCAATTCTCATAAGACTCTATTGCATCTTAAAAGTAATTTGTGGCTTTGGACCTTTCTTAGTAAAGATCATCAGATGTACTGACAACTTAGTGGACATAGTGCCTTAAACTATTCCTCCATATCGTACACCAAGACAATTATATAACTCCATTCTGTTCTATTATTGTGTTCGTTTTGCATGGAGAACACTTTGAATTCTTAAGTGTTTATATTTGAAGTAGCCATCACTTCACACTTATATAGGTGAACTCCCTGTCAAGAGTATCATGTATTACTCCACCTTTAGAAGGTTAGGGATTCATTAAAGTACAGATGATTTACTCTCACCACAATCAACAGGTAATCTTACACTTGGATTGCTTTAGGAAATAACTTCTTATGTTCAGTTGAATTTTCATTGTTTAGTTTTCCCCTTGAATCAAGTTTATGAGATCTCCATCGAGCTAGATAGGGTTACCATTATGATTGTCATTTCATTGTGGATTTTTAAGCTCATTCCCTCTAACAGTATTCTCAATTGATCTCTGTTCAATCTTTTAGTAAAAGGGTTAGCCAAATTTTCTTTATATTTCACGTAGTCAATAAAAACAATATCATCTGTGAATTTGTTGAATTGACGAACGGTATTATGTCTATGACGAATATGTCTAGACTTACCGTTATACATATTGTTTTGCGCCTTTCTTATATCAGTTTGGCTATCACAGTGAATCATCACATACGACAAAGGCTTATTCCAGCATTGAATATCAAATTAACAAAGTTGTAAATAATATTTGGGTTACAAATATAACTTCAGAAATGTAGTTAAAATAGTTATCTTTTTTTTTTTTTAACAATTTGAGACTATATAATGTGAGTCATTTTAAATAGTTATCACTCTATACATTATTTATTGTATATTTATTTTATTTTAAATAATTTTATCACTCTATGAGTTATACATTATTTGTTGTATATTTATTTTATTATTTCACGATAAAGATATAAATACTTTTATACATTCATTTTATTCATTACACAAACTTCTTTTTTTTTTCTTTTTTTTTTAATATATATCAAGCACCCACGAAATTATTAGTATTATGTTTTGCAAAACAGTAAACCACACTGTGATTGTGTTCATTTGCACATGCAATAGGAACGAAAACTTCAGATATAGAATGGAAACATCTTAATTCTTATCTATTTTTCTAGGAAAAAAAAAAGTGATGTTAAAAATTAGAAGAAGAAAAAGAACATGAATATACAGAAAGGCAAACTCAAATTAACCTGTCATTGTAAAATATTTATACCTCGTCCAACTCTATCACCAATTAAATTTTTATAACACCTGAGAAAGGATCTACAAAACCGGGAAAAAAAAAAATGAAAATTGCTCAAGAGCTGACATTTTTGGCATCCCTTCAGCTACAAACACACATGCATTGAAGATTTCCGGACTTTGCAAAGGAAATCCCTTATCTGAAAGCATCAATTTAATCGTGTCCACACCGTGCTGCATAAAATCGAGATCATATGGACAACAGTACTTTTCTGTGTAGTTACTAAAAATTGGGCAAGAGCAAATCCTCTTTGACCATCCTTTG
The DNA here is from genome assembly GCA_902706635.1 of Striga hermonthica. Lineage (NCBI taxonomy): Eukaryota > Viridiplantae > Streptophyta > Magnoliopsida > Lamiales > Orobanchaceae > Striga > Striga hermonthica. The sequence continues at coordinate 4,848,751 of CACSLK010003174.1, forward strand.
GTCATTCTAACAGCCATAAAAAGCAGCAGCACGCTTTTACTCTATACTAATCGTGTTAACTTTTTTCAGAAGAAAAAGAGAATAAAGTTCAACCTTCATTCGTCTTCAGCTATAAAATTGGGCAATTCACCCTGGCACAAGTACTCATCACATAACGAAGCCGAACCCCAGTCCTTTCGAAGCCGCAAGATATCCTCAGTGAAAGTGGAACCAGGAGAACCGATAAACACTTTGGACAAAGCACATATGGCCTTATCCAACATTGCTTCGACCTTCATCACCAAATGAGATTCAGGTGTTAGAAATTAAAGTTCATGTTGATTGTCTATTATTACATATGCAACTCCAATGTATAACAAGCAAGGTTAGCTCTCATCTACATTGAGGGGAAAAGAACTCATTTTAATTCCCACCTTCACAAGAACTCTTCGGAATTATTTGTGTTCTCTTGTATATTGCATATGAAAGTATGACATTAAAAGCAAGGTTAGTTGTTGTCTGTAATCAGTAAATGTTCTTATTTACCACACAATAATTTTTTAGAACTGATAAAACTTTCTGAATATCAGTCAAGCATAAGGTCCATTAACTAATCTGATCTTTAGCTTAATTACAAGAGAGCATCAGTTACCTTTGAAAATTGCAAATAAATTCACCCCCTCATAATTTCTAATTCAATTATAGAAGCATCCTTTCTCATGTGTGAAGTTCAAAAAGGAGGTCTATCTTTAATATGAGCACTTTCTTTTCTATGTATGACTCAATCTTGAAGCTCTCTTTTGTAACTAACCCAAGTACCTACTATAAGATTAGAGAACCGGGGCAAGAGTGCGGTCCCACACAGATGAAACGCACCATAGTGAGTTTCCATCCCAAAACCAATTGGTGATGAGAAGAGTAGCCCACGAGCTTATAAGCTAGGCCCAATTTTCCTATGGAATCAATGTAGGACAACTCACAAGTGATACTCCAACACCTACTACATCAAAAACTTCCGGGAGCATTTTTGAGATATATGAGTCATACCATGGTAAGAAAGTTTTCCATAATATGAAAAGCAACAAAAAAATGCTCTCGGAAATACTAGAATCAACAAACAAGCAAGCCATAAAGTAGCATAGTAACATGCAATTAAAACTAATAAACCCGAATCAAACGAGAACTCACCTGGGAATCCCCAGTGAGCCCGTGTCTGTACAACAAAGCATCCCACTTTTCAGCTACATTACTAGCCGGTCTTTGAACAAGCGGAACAGTCTTCCCGTTCCAGACAACAAGTGACTGCAGCAAACCTGTCTCACTTTCAGCAGCATCTGTTGACAGATATATAACCGGACTATTTGCTCTTTCAACCACTCGATTGATGCACTCGGCTGCTTGAGGAACAGGATAAAAGCAACTCGGTTTCTTGGCATTACTGGAAAAAGGCTGAGTGAATTCAGTTAACATGATACGTTGGTTCCCAAAAAGAAAAAGAAAACAAACATATAAAAGAATGAGAAAGTACCAGAATTTCAAGAAACCATGGCGCCGGAAATGAAGAGCTATAAAGTCCTTCCCTAAGAATGTCTGAACAAAACGTTGAGCCGTGAGCAAAATAAACCGACTTGGCTCGATCAAAGTCTTGCATTTATGTGCAATAGGACCACCTGGCTGCATCACCCACTCTGTCTCGATGTTGGCAAAGAATACATCCCCAATTGCAATAACATCATCATCCGAAGAAAACCGGTCTAAAACATCCTGGACCGTCCGATTTTTTGGCTCCTTAACATCCTCCTCCCAAACAGTCTCAATCTTACTCAACAATAGCCCCAAATCCTTTAATTTCTTCACATGATCATCATCCAGAAAACAAGGCTGTGGCAACGAGAAATAACACAGAAATTTATCTACTTGCATATGGTTTTTCTTAATCTCGGCAAATTCCTCAAAAGTCGTCACAACTTTTTTCCCTGAACAACTATTGATATGGTCTATATCTATGACCCTACTGAACTCGTAATCGACTTTTGCGCTTGGAATCACCAAAACACGGTCAAGCATAGCCGCAAAAAACATGTGCTTCTCCAAGCATATCAAGTGATTCGACATTTGCCCCGAAACGCATACCGCAAGCAAATACTTGTCGGGTCTAGGGTTCCATTCTTTGGTTCTCCTCTCGGATAATCTCTGGTCCACCTTACAGCACCTATCCCAACCCAACGCACTAGTGTTCGTGTAGTTCTCATCAGAGTCCAGGGACCCATTTCCATGGGATGACAACAGAACCCCTTGGATTTGCTTGTTCAACGAAATCTGGCTAAAAACACGAGATTTCAAGTCTTCCAAAACCGATGACGAAAGCAAAAAAGCACCATCTACACTGCTATTACCATTTAAGAAACTAATTTCAGATCTATTCACCATCTTTAAGAGCTCAACTTCCTGCTGCTTGAGCAAATGCAAAGCCTGCAATTCCGACTCACGCATCCGGCTAACCGACGCATTACTATTCACTAGATCTTCACTCCAGGACGTGCGCGCCCGGAAAAAATCCTTCACATCGGTGGCCAAAAACAGAACGAAAATCGAAAAGAGAAGAATTATCGCGAAAATACACCATTTTCCGAACCTGTTAGATGCGCCGGAGGACGCGCTTCCGGGGACGCCGCCGATTCGAAAAGTGGATCGAGCAAGGTGATCCGGGGACTTCCGTCCATTACTCCGACCCTCGCCATTGGTTATTAGATTTTCACAGTCGTCGTCTTCGTTAGTAGGCTGAGGTTGCATCATTTTGCTGCTCACTTTATGGCAGTCTGAGGCTGGAGGTACAATCAATGAGGTGAGAATGGAGGAAAACACACAGAAATACGTTTAACTGTTTTGTGTAATTTTTACAGTTGTGTGAGGGAGCGCGTGAGTTGATCGGAAGAGCCAGATAGTCGGAGAGGACGATGGCCCAATGTTAGATTGGGCTGTAGGGAACGAGCCATTGTGAATTATGGTCGCGTATAAGCGTGGCCCGGCCCATTTGTCCTCATTTTCTCTCTTTTTTTTTTTTTTAAGAAAAGACTAGATTGTCAAATGGTAGAGCAGAGAGAAACAGTATAGAAAGTGTAGGGAGTGTTCATCTTCAATTACTGAAAAGAGTAGATACAATAATGATTTTCAGATTACAGTGTTCAACTAATATTTGGCTATATGTAAAGCCCTCATCAGTTAAGGAAAAAGGATTATAAAGGAAAAGACTAAGATACCCCTTACAACTTTAACTAGTAAAGAATACATCATATGGTCAACAGCCCCCCTCAAGCTTGGTACTTGATGAAGATCAACAAGGCCAAGCTTGAACCTAAGTACATTAAAAAAGGAAACACCCAAAGATTTAGTAAAAATATCAGCTAGTTGAAGAGCTGATGAAATCTTCTTAGGAGTGACAAAACCAGCCTTGTACTGATTCCTCACCAAGTGACAGTCAATGTCCAAGTGCTTGGTCCGTTCATGGAACACCGGGTTAGCTACAATATGTAAGGCAGCCTGGTTGTCACACCATAGAGGAATAGGAACATCCACAGAAATAGCCAGGTCTTGTAGGAGAAAAGACAACCACTGCAGCTCACAGACAGTAATGCGTTGTCAACAGTTCTTCAGTAATGCGTTGTCAACAGTTCTTCAGCAAATGTACGCGCGAAATTCATAAAGTTCATACGCCCCTTTGACAACTCTTTGATGTCATTATCCAAGTCCCCAAACATCAATGGAGTTATAGCTCAAATAATATAAGGTTCAACTCACGGTAACTGTAAGGAAGTGAGAAAAATATATGTTCTCTATATTATTCAAAAGACATGTACACGTATATATAGGAACATAATGAGCCTAAATCTAATCATACAATATATATACAAAATATATTATAACCATATATACAAAATATATTTTAACACCCCCCTCAAACTCAAGGTGGTATAGTAGATATCAACTTGAGTTTGCTAAGAAGTAAACAAAAGCGACCGGGAAGGAGAGACTTCGTGAAGACATCCGCTATCTGATTCGAAGAGGAGACAGAAACAAGTCGTACAGTCCCATGGGTAACATGCTGGCGAATAAAATGACAATCAATCTCAATATGTTTGGTACGCTCATGAAACGTATCATTATGAGACATCTTGACAGCGCTCTGGCTATCACAATGAAGAGCAGTAGAGGATGACTGAGGGACACCAAGATCAGCAAGTAATCGACGCAACCATAATAGCTCTGCGGTGGAATCAGCAAGAGCACGATACTCAGACTCGGCACTCGAACGGGAAACCAAGGTTTGCTTCTTACTGCGCCAAGAGACAAGTGAATCACCTAAGAAGAAGCAATACCCGGTAGTGGAGCGACGATCGGTAGGATCTCCAGCCCAATCTGCATCAGAATAGCCGCTAAGGGACAAGGAAGAACTCGCCGAGAAATGTAAACCATGCAATAAGGTGCCCTTCACATAGCGAAAGATGTGCAACACAGCAGAATGATGCGTGGTTCTCGGAGGAGCCATAAACTGACTCATAATTTTGTGGAACCAAAAACACCTGATAGCTGAAAATTAGGGTTGTCAGAAAAACCCACCGGGTCGGGTTACCCGCGGGTAACCCGAAAAATCGGGTCGGGTATACCCGATAAGAGCGGGTTTTGGGTCGGGTTTGGGTTTTTCTTTTGTACCCGGAGACCGGGTCGGGTCGGGTACGGGTTTACCAAAAAAATCCATTACCCGACCCGTTTACCCGGTGGGTTTTTTCTACCCGACACGATTTTTTACCCGCACACTTAATTACTATAGATACAAATAAATATACAAAAAATATATGTTCCAAAAAAAATAATTTAGTAACTAAAATATTTTAAAATTTTTATATATATTGAAAAATGAATATGGAGTATATTCATATAATTTGGACATAATATTTTGTTACTTTTTCTATTTTTATAAGTATGAGCATCACATATATAAATATGATCAATTTATATTTTTTATATAAAAAAAGAATAACTCTAATTATTATAAATGACATATATATAATAAATAATAATAAACAAGATAATAAGTTTATACGAGTGTAGTTTGTTTTATATATTTACATCTTTACAAATATTTAAAATATGAGTAACTA